>OX411556.1:49970877-50168569 GCA_948146395.1 Fragum whitleyi
GAATGGGCCGATGTTTTTACGATCAGATCCGAAATTGAACATTTCATTTATCGTGTGTCCATCTGGTGTCGATTTCGGGACAGTGTGATGCCTGCATAATGACGGTCACATACCATTTATGATTAATATTGTTAACCCCATCATAATAAACAAAATAAACATATTAAAAATGCATTAACGAAAGCTTGGGATAGAATTAATATGATGCGTGCTCTCAAATTTAAATTAGATAGAAGAGCCCTACAAATTATGTACTTTTCTTTCATTCGCCCTATAATAGAATACGCGGATGTTATTTGGGATAACTGTATACTGCAACTTAAGGATCAACTCGATAAGATCCAAAATGAAGCTGCAAGAATAGTAACTTGCTGCACAAAATTAGTATCACTTGTTGACTTATCTTCTGAATCAGGGAGGGAATCACTCCATGAAAGAAGACGTATACACAAACTCGTTCTTTATTTCAAAATGGTAAAAGGTCTCTGTCCAAATACCCTTAGTTCATTAGTACCTCAATCTATAGGAAGCACATCCTTTTACAGCTTACGCAGATCCCAAAATTATAGAATACCAAACTGTAGAACTGAGCTCTACAAAAAATCATTTCTTCCTTCAGTCATTGACGAATGGAATAAATTACCAATTGAAATAAGGGAACAAAACTCAATAACATGCTTCAAAAATTATCTAAATAGGAACAAACCCGTTCCCAACAGGCTTTACTTTGTAGGAGAAAGGAAGCTTCAGTTTATACATACTTGAATCAGAAAATAATTGTAGCTCACTCAATCAACATCTTTTCAGTAAAAAACATAGTATCGTCTCCTCTTTGTTCTTGTGGTGGGATTGAGAATAGTATGCATTTTCTTCTAGAATGTTCAAATTATATTAATTTTAAGAATAGGCTCATTAACAAACATTTGGGACATTGATGTAAATACTCTTTTGTACGGGAATGAAAGGCTGACATATAAAGACAACGAAAATATAATGCTTGAAGTCCAACGATATATTAAAGACAGTAAGCGGTTTTGACAAGTTTTGCCCTGCCAAAGGTAATATGAAACTTGGCAACGATAATTGTATTCAATTTATGACGTATATATGTGTATGTGTGTATATGTGTATGTATGTATGTATGTTATATGTATGTATGTATGTATGTATGTATGTATATATGCATGTATATGTGTATATGTATATATATGTGTATGTATATGTATATATGTATGTATGTGTGTATGTATATATGTATATCGCATATAATGACATCCAGAGGGCACCATCCATCCAAATCCCACACCCCACATCTTAATAGTACTTTACATCTTACAGAAACAATTTCTATAAAAAAATGAATCAGACTGTTTCACATATTATATCATTAATCTTATATCCATGTCACCTAGAAGATATATTAGTTAGTTCAGCTCTTGAATCACAATTGGGAGAAGAACATTATAAGTGTATGCTTTCGTTCCCATCCTTTTTGCTTGATTTAATGTTTTGTGTCTATTTCATACGTATATTATTATGATGATATTCATGCAAATAACATATGTTGATATCAACAAACAAAATAATCAGTTTGATATATTGCAAAGCAATGCAAAGTCTCCTATAGGTCAGAAAACTAGAAAACATAGTATTTACTCGTATATCTTTCTTCATCATCAATAGACCGGAGGGAAACTCGAATTCGTTCTGAAACTCTTTACTGCAGTCTCAAAACCAAGTGTTTACAATATACGCCATTTTTTTACAAAAAAGTCAAAAGGACAAATGTAAATAAAAAGAAAAGATTCCACTCTTTCTAAGTTATTACGCGTAATAAATGAACTGGCAGGGCGGGGCTTAACCGTGACGTAATTTGGCGAGTTTACTTTTCAGTAGCAAAGGTTCTTTCAAATTTTAGTTGGTAATCATCGTTAACGCATGCAAATAACTGTATCCTAAAACCTAAAGGATTCACGTGCTTTGAGGGAGTGAACACATTTCATCGTTTGGTTACCAAGGCCTCGTAACTTAACCTTGATTAAGCTGAAGTTACTAGGATTTGGTTACCAATCTACGATTTAAGGTCTCGAGTTATTCATGTCGACTCTCTTTAGAAGTAGGTTATTTCATATCAAATCTGATTTCCCTTAACCTTAAGTGCAACGACCCGTTACTTAGACTCCGCCCTGCCAGGGCATTAATCACGGATAATACTAATGGGTCGCTAGCCTCGTCACTTGCCTTTCGTCACAACATATTCCTCGGATATTGAAACGTCATATGTCTGTCAAAAATATGGTAAAACTTTTGAACCAATTATCAAATCGTTGTAGGGCGACCTAAATATCTTACAAAAGTTTATATTTCGGCTCCCATAATATCTGCACAAGTAGACGTATGGTTTTCACAAGCCCTACACAAAATATACTTATGTAGTAAACAAAGTCTACGGGCTTTCCGGACAACACTCTTAAATGAATGTTAAAATCTATGGAGGTGTGTCGTAAATGGAACCCACCAATCAACAAGACAGGCTCTAAAAGTAGAAGATAATGCCAGAAACAAGCTTTGAATAATATACCGTCCACAAAAAGTAGGGGATAATCTGTTGATCAATAAGGTTATTGTGGTTGCAAACAATTTAGGACAATCTAACTTATTCTTGGCCAACTAGTTGTTGCCCTTTGGTAATATGGTAGGTATGGAATTCCCTTTTCTGCTGAAAATGTCCTTCAAATTCAGCATTTAAGAAGAGAGTGGTATAACGCTTATTTTAACATGGCATATGTTGTAATAAAACACAGGGCATGAATCTGTCCAAACGAATCTGCCGATGTCAGTTCTGTTAGACATACAAAAGAGTGTAAACAGACTAGACAAGAAATTTGATAGGATGGAAAGGTCAATCAAAACATTGAAAGAAGAGAATAAGCATATCAAAGAACAGAATAATATTTTAACTGGAAAGGTTGATTCATTACAGTCTCAAGTTGCAGATCTTACAACTAAGTGTAACAATCTTGAAAATCAAACAAGAAGAGAAAACCTCAAGTTCTTTAATATACATGAGGATCAAAATGAGACTTGGGAACAATCAGAGGATAAAGTTAGGAACTATATAAAAGAAAAACTGCGCATTGACCCAACTGATCTACGAATAGAGAGAGCTCATAGACTGCATGGAAAGAATAAACCGAGGCCTATAATTGCAAAATTCTCCTTTTACAAGGATAAGGAGAGAATCTTACAGGCTTATAAAGAAAAAAATAGGAACGATAGAGAAAGTAGAGATGAAACATATGATGATAGATCTGAAGTGAGAGTAAGTGAAGACTTTCCTGAACATATCCGAAAAGTGCGAGGACTTTTATGGCCATTTCTTAAAGAGGCAATAGATGATGGAAAGAAAGCATACCTCAAGTTTGATAAACTGGTAATAGACGGGAAAAGTTACATATATAACTATACTGATCAGTGTCCGCAAATTTTGAACAGTAAAAGACAATAGGTCAAAGGTCAAGGCCCTGTTAATGAGCAAATCCCTCATGATATACCCCAAGAAAGTAGGCCAGTCTATTGTGAATTAAGACCGCTTGACATATGCAGTTGGAATATAGAAGGCCTATCGAAATACGCAAACGACACATTCTTTAATCACTTTTGCTCGTCATTTGATACATGATGTATAATAGGATTTTGTGAAACTTGGGGGTACATCACCAATCAATTTGATGACGTACTTCCAGGATTCACAAGTTATCACTATATGAGAAAGAAAAAGAAGTCGGGTATAAGGGGGTCAGGGGGTGTAAGCGTATTTGTAAATAAAAGTTCATTTTGTTCTCCATTTATTAGCCGTATCTATGATACTTTTGAGGATTGTATTGTTTTATATTTTTCTATGTCATTATTTAGCAGAATCTATGAAGATATCATTTTGATATTTACTTATGTATCTCCAGAAAATTCACCAATTTACAGTTCTAAAAATGATAATGGAATTGAAATTTTAAATGAATATATTAACACAATCTATGCAGATTATCCTAATATTCTTATATTTTTGGCAGGCGATCTGAATGCACGTGTTAAAAATTTTCAGGATTATATTAACAAAGATGATGTTACGTACATATTCGGTGAAAACACTGACTATCCAGCAGATGAATTTTGTAAACCACGGAATTCAAAAGATACAAAATATAACCGTTTTGGGCTTTCTTTGATAAATCTCTGTTGCTCTCAAAATATACATATTCTAAATGGTAGAGTACCAGGTGATCTAGATGGCAATTATACGTGTACAGCTAATCAGGGTGTGAGCGTAGTGGATTACATGATATGTTCCTCAGAATTGTTCAAGAGCGTCACTCAATTCAAAATTCTAGAAAATGATAGTTCGGTTCATTTTCCTCTACATTGTACATTTAATTTCTTATGTAATGAAAAAAATACACAAAATGACCAAAACAATCAAATATGTAGTTTTTGGGAGAGAATTAAATGGGATGATAAACACAAAGATGATTTCTAAAAGTATACAGATTTCATGACTAAGTACAATGATTTTTTAATTCGTTTTAATTAAAACATAAATCAGTCACCTGTTTCATCACTAGAAGAATTTATCAATTTATTGAGGAAATCAGCTAATAAAATGCGATGCAAACCTACAAATATCCACAAAAATAATCCAAATAGTCCAAAATGGTGGGACAAAGAATGTAGCTTAGCAAAAAATAAGAAATATATGTGTTTACGTAGGTTCAGAAGTACAAACTTTTTCACAGATTTATCGGAATATAAGATTTCTAGGAACAAATATAAGTCCTTGTGTAAGAGTAAAAAAATAAATTATTCAAGGAAAAGAAGGGCAGAACTTGTTAATAATAGAAATAACCCTAAACTGTTTTGGGGAGTTCTTAAATCAGAAAGGAGTAGAAATTTTATCACAAGTTCTGTTAAACCAGGAAAATTTATAAATCACTTTCAATCCCTTTTATTTTGTAATCCTGTAATAGATGAATGTAACACCAACCATTGTGATAATTTCAATGGTGATAATCTAAGTAATCTAAGTGTTTTTTCATGACTGTGAGGATCTTAACGCTCCGATCTCAATCGATGAAATCATTAGAAGTGTTCAATCACTTAAAAATAATAAAGCTTGTGGACCAGATGGAATCTGTGCCGAAATCTACAAGTTCACACTATACGATATTTTACCATATCTACATGCCGTTTTTAATGAGATTTTTGATAACACTAATGTACCAGCGGATTGGTGCAGGAGTATTATAACTTCAATTCATAAAAAAGGTAGTTTATTGGACCCAAATAATTATCGGGGTATTTCTTAAATTGATATAATTTGCAAAATTTTTATCTCAATTCTCACTACTAGGCTCACTGAATGGTGTGATAAATATAACGTTATCGCTGAATCGCAAGCGGGATTCCGCAAAAATTATTCTACAACCGACAATCTTTTCATTCTCATGTCTGTCGTGCAAAAATATCTTTCTAAAAAGAAAGGGCGGTTTTACTGCATTTTTATTGATTATGAAAAGGCATTCGACAGTATCCAACACATAAAATTATGGGAGGCTTTCCAAAGAAAAGGTATTAGTGTTAAGTTTCTTTCTACATTTCAATCGTTGTACGGACAACTAGAATCGTGTGTTAAGGTTGAAGATTTTTTAACACAATATTTTAAATGTAACATTGGAACTCGTCAAGGGTGTTGTGGAAGCCCAAAAATATTTTCCCTTTTTATAAATGATTTGGTTGATTATCTGAATATTAAATGTGAATCTGGAATTTATATTTCGGAATCTACCCAAAAGCTAAATTTATTGATGTTTGCAGACGATGTGTCTAGTTTCTCAGACACGGTTGCTCTTTTACAACGACAAATTAACGCTATATCCGAATTTTCCTCCAACGTAGGTCTAAAGATAAATATAAATAAGACAAAAATAGTAGTTTTCAGAAATGGTGGAATAGTGAAACAAACAGAGAAATGGTTTTTAAATAACCAAAAAATCGACATAGTTCCTTTCTATAAATATCTAGGATTATTTTTACTCCAAAATTATCATGGTCAAAATCGCACGAAATGTTGGCATTTCAAGCCATGAAAACAGTGAATTATATTTTACGTTTACGAAAACATCTAGGTTTTTTGGAAATAAGAGATCTATTTAAATTATTCGATTCTTGTGTTAAGCCTATTTTGTGCTATGGTTCAGATTTATGGGGTTATAACGTCATCGAAAAGATTGAAAAAATACATATCCGTTTTTGTAAAAGAGTTTGCAGTCTGTTAGACAATACTTGTGACACAGTGGCACTCGGAGAGTGTGGCAGACTGCCACTTTGTACTTCCTATATCATAAACTGTATAAAGTATTGGTTGAAAATCATACATATGGATCAAGCGAGATACCCAAAGCAGTGTTACATCATGCTCAAACAAATAGATGAATCTGGCAGAAATACCTGGGCAACATGCATAAAAAAAATTTCTTTACTTATACGGGTTTGGATATGTATGGTTAACCCAGGATATTGGGAATGACGAACACTTTATACATTTATTTTCACAGAGATTGGTCGATTCCTTTAGACAAAAGTGGTCATCTGACATTCAAAGTACTGCAAAGGCCAGAACCTATAGATTTTTCAAATCTGCGTTAGAGCCTGAACTCTATTTATCATTAGATATTCCATACATCTACAGAAAAACTTTGTCTAACTTCAGATGCTGAAATCATGATCTTATGATCGAAAAAGGTAGACATCTTGGGATAGACAGAGAAAAGCGTTACTGCCCGTTTTGTTCAAAAAATAATATTTCAGTTGTCGAAGACGAATTTCATATGTTTTTCCAGTGCAAAAGTTATGAGTTTATTAGAACACAATTATTCCCAAATTATTGGTTATCTAATAGAACAGAATCTCAATTTTATAGGATTATGACATTAAATGACAGAGAGACTGTTGTGCGAGCCTCGAAATTTCTTATTGAAGCATTTAAATTTAGAAAGGAGATTCTTTGAAGCCAAAAATTAGTGCTTAAAGTCTGACAACTCTGCCAGTGATAAAACGACACCGGCACGAGTTGTCTGACTCTAAGTAATAGTCCGAAATTAGTAAAATTCAGTTAATTTATATGCACTTACGCATTTATATTTGCTATGTTAATAACAAAAACAATATCATACACTGTACTTGGTAGACTCACTCTAGTTTTGTAATTGTTCATTTGTTAATGTTTATGGGCCGAAACCCCTTATAACCTGAATAAAATTATTTGATTTGATTTTTATTTGATTTTAATGGAAATTCTTACTTTAGTTCCGCATAACTACGAGAAAAATTATTTGGTGTTTACCTCTATCATGTATTCGCATCACATTTTGTCTGAACAATTTGAGGTCTACTGAAAGCTCACCGTAAGTGAGTCAATGGTATGCTGGAAACCAGAAGAACGCGAACTGCTGCCAAACCCTGTGTCTCACAGTCAGATATTGTCACGATATCAAACAATTGGCTTCTTTGTTGATGATTCAAAAACGGGGCCCTGAAGATGTATGGATGCCCAAGCTGACGAGAATACCACAAATCAAACTTACAATATCCCCTACTTTTTGTGCACAGTATATTTGAATAAAATATATACAGTTAGCTAAATCGTGAAATTGACATTCATCGTAATCAAAACCATTCTAAATCACTCACTCAGCGCTCCATTCACTAATTCCAAACATTCGCTCAAACCTATCAAAAACGCCCCAAATGACTAAAAAGAATACAATCAGCAGCTGCATTCAAAATAAATCTAAATGGAAAAAAATCGCGATTCCATTGACATTATTGAAATTGTAAGCGTCGGATTGGTTTTTGAAGAAATAGAAAGCGATTAACAGAACTTTATGCAAATTTTATTAAAGGGAGATTATGAATATCGCTAATTTTGTTCATCTTGAAACAAATTTAGCGATGTTGTATTACCTCCTTTAATTTCACTCAAAACTCGTTAAGCACACACATTCAATTTCCTGTAAAATTCATTCCAAAACCATTCATCTTGTCAATTTCACGATGTTTTAACTGTATTATATGTTTTACTAGACTGTATTGGTGACAGAACGACAACCCTTGCTGCGTATAAAGAAAAGAGAAATGGTACAAACAAAGCAGGTAAAAATGTAGAAAGGAATTCTAAACAAGACCTTAAACTGAAGCAAGACCTCCAGTGCATATTTGATGTCTTTTTTAAATGTTTAATAACGATAACTGGCATAAAGGTAGTGGACCCGTAATAATTCCACATGTGTCAGGCGTAATGAACTTTAACAGTGTTAACCGAGGTTTCCTAATGAAACCTCGGTCAACATTGTGAAAGACCATTAGTTCCGAAATGTTGCGGATCTTTTACGGTTCCACTACCTTAAATAAATTGAAGGAAAAACAGTCTAAACAACTACAAAATAAATAAATCAATCAATAAATAAATCAATAAATAAATAAATAAATAAATAAAACTGACAAAAATGAAAAAAGAAGGAAAGAAGAATAAAAATAAGAATATTTTCAATATTAAGATATAGATCTTCATTTTAAAGGGAATTCATTTGACTAAATGATTAGCAAGCATTGAATGATTATGTGATTAATGATTCAGAACCTTAAATTAAAAGCAAAGAGTAACACGCTTCCGGTTTTTTTTGGTATTTGACATTTTTCTGAAATGTGTGCAAACGACTTGTTTTTGGAAGAAGAAAAAACAAGTATACCCTTTCAATACAGTTGATATAATGAAATCCTACATTTCACTTCTTTAATACTTAGTTACTTCGATTTCACGACAAACTGGACTTATTTATTGCTAGAAATCCAATAAAATATCTCCATAAACTCCCGTGTGACAAGCTCTCCTGTAAATTATTGCCGATTAAACAGAAATGTAATCTAGTCGGGGATTCTGAAAAAAAAACAGAAATAAACAGAAATAAATTTATCTGAGACAGGTTGAACTTATCTGTACAGAGCAGTATTTAGAAGCATTTTCTAAAATTACCATTAAATCCGTCAGGGCTTCAATTTTTACTTAGTGGAAGTAGTAGTAGTAGTAGTAGTAGTAGTAGTAGTGGCGTTAGTAGAAAGAGTTGAAGAAATAGTATTTCTATGGCCATGATGGCTGTACAACTATCAATCTGATTGGCTGTGTGTGATCTTTTAGCTCTGGTGGAATTAAAGCGATTGCTGGAATACGACTTTCAATACTTACACTAACACAGGCCCGATTCTTTGTAAACTTCACATGTTTCATTTATGCATTTCACCGGCGGCGTACTTTAATAGGCTTTTAATATTTTTATAAGCTATTATACTAACTGTCGTAACCAGTGTGCATATATATGTTAGCACATTCTTCCTATGTCAAGTCAGATCTCCCAATTTGTTCGTTTCGTCTCCGAACGATTATCTTTAAGATATTCTGGATCGCAGGCCATAATTGTCGTCCAATACTCCAGAGCGTTTGAGATGTGTATGGAGATATCCATCAAGAATCGACAGAAAATTCAACAGCTCAAAATCTAAACACTTATTTTGCTCAAAGGTTGTCACTGGTTGTCGGTCTCAAGCCACTTATCCCTCCGTTTCCTCGAAAATTGTGAATCTTTGTCAAGAACATTATTCGGTAAAATTCTTTCAAATGTGCATTCGCCTAAGTTTCAAGCTCTTCAAAGTAGGTAGGTTAACATAGTTTTTTATTATAATCTAATATCTATCATTTTTAAAAACGCTATTTTAAAGAACTACCAACTTTGACTAAATGGGATAGAACGCCATTTTGTATATAAAGATTCAGTCATATTGCGACAGCTTTAGCACCTAACGATGGATTCCTGGTATCCATTACAGCTGTTACTGCCATTCATCCCTTCCTTGTCCCATCCTGGTATCTCAATGGGTTTACAATTAGCCACTCGTTGGGAGACAAACAAAATGTCGGCAAGAATATGTGCCGCCTCTGGGGATCAAACAATTTATGGCGATAATTATTACATAAGATATTACATATTACACATGTATTGGACATTTTCTAAGTGTTTGTCATGTCTCAGTATTTAAATTTAATTCAGTGTCTAAATTTTCATTCAACTCTTTGATTTCAAACGAATAAATTTGTCTAGTATATAAATCGTTTTTTCGTTGTTAAACAATGAAACTGATCTTTCTTTTGTTAAGAAAAAGATAACATCCTCTCACCAGTTTAATTTTTCTCGACATAGTTGGCCTTTAATTATTTTAAAAAAATAACATTGATCAATTATCTCTACATTTGAAACGTATTGAAATTGACAATCATTCCGATCAAAACCATTCTATATAGCTCACACAGTGCCTAGTTCATTCATTCCAAGGTCTCACTCAAACCATTCAAAAACGCCACAAATTAACTAAAATGATTAGATAAAAAACTTCAAAATAATTCATAATAATTCAAATAAAAATTGCTAAAAGAAAAAAAGCGATTGCACTGACTATATTAAAGTTAAATGGTTCGTAAAGACATAAATGCTATTTAAAGGACCTTTATGCATATTTTATTAAAGGGATGTATCAAATAAAGCTAATTTTATTTATATTTAACAAAGTTCGCGACATTGGTTATCTCTCTTGAATTCCACTCAAAACGCGCCCCGAACACTCATTTAATTTCGTTCCAAATTAATTCCAAAATCATCCATTTTGTCAGTTTCACGATGTTCCTAACAGTAGCTTTTCACATGAGCTATTCATTTTAGATATGATCTAACCTTTGATAGAAGACTAACGAATCGGCTTCTTCTATTTATTTTGAAGAACAATTTTGTTTGAAATAAAACTAAGTTAATCGATGTTATTGAAGAACCTAAATATTTCACATGGCGTAGAAAATTTCGTATTCTATTGCAGGACGTATTGATAGATAATCCACAAGCGGGAAGCGATTTCCTGGCGATAATAATGCAGCCAAATAGTGCTACCATAGGATGCCAAAAGTTTTCTCTAATATGATTTACCTGAACAAGTGTCTTTTTTTTATTTTGTCATTTCTGGCTGTAAAAAATAACCATAAACATACTTGGTTTATGTCAAACTTAGAGAAGTCTGTTTTTGTTTTAAATACATGTTCTGTTAACAAATTACGAACGAGTTTTGACGTCTTCTAGATGGTAATTGGTTTGGCATTTGGCATGTGTTCTTTTTTGGTCATCTTTTCATGAGAATATGGATTTAATTATGGGCATCTGTACTGCGGATGTTCATTCAAGGAATTTGGTAACCAAAGTAAATGTATTACTATATACAGTCGTATATCATTTATAAGATACATACATTACATTGCGTACTAAGAATTGACAGGTTTTTATGAGAGATTCAGTCAATTACATTTTCCTTACAGCCATTGGCTATTATATGTTAAGATTCTATGAGTCTTCTTTGCAATAGATAAGAGTTTTGTATATTTTTTATGGTGGTTTGAGACTAAAACCCCTTAAAACTCTGGCATACAGTGTGGCTACGTTTTGTTAGTTTTACACCTTCGTGTATTCAATATAATTGAGTCTGAAGCTTAAAGCAAAGAAGGTGAGCAGCCTGAGCCGATGCAATAAAAATATAGGCTGACCGCCTGAAGAGGGGTTAGGACTCGAACTTTCTACATAGCGTGAATTGAAGACTCTAGTAAGAAAATATGGATGAACAGGATAACCCAAGTTTTTTACTTTGCCAAGTTTTGGACTTCTTGAAATTCTTAATCATAATAATGTCATTTATCTTATAACTATACAAATATACGTATGATAACATCCCGTATGATATTTTTTTATGATATCACATAGTTATTTTTAGAACAAAGATATAATGCGAGTTAGAAGTATCGACGAAAACAAGACAAATAGAGTTTATAAGATAAATATAATACGTACTTAGTGTATTGTATGTAAAAAAATATCTAACCCAGTTGTGAGAATTGATAATTGTCTCATCAGAGCCTCGACAATTTTCAATTCTCCCAACCTCGATAGATATTTTTTTCATATAATACACTAAGTACGTATCATATATTTCTTTAATGCTTTTCGGTGGTTTATCGAGAAATAACGGTAGATTATCACTTGATAATCTCATCGCAAAGCAGTAAATTATCAAAAACCTATACCCTATTTTTGGTGCATTTCATCCTATCCGACGTCATCTATGCGGGGCGAAAAACACGTTGCATAGCAATCACGCGCAAAATGACGCGCTTTACGAAACTATGTCCTAGAAATTTCACATTTTATATCATTTGTGCAATAAAGAAATAGAATAATCGTTTGTTTTTCGAGTAAGATCGATTAATATTTCATTTCGTGAACAACAAAAACTATATTTTCACTCGTGGCTCCGCCACTCGTGAAAATATAGCTTTTATTGTTCACTCAATGAATAAAAATCGATCTTACACTGAAACAAACGATTATCCTCTTTCTAGTTACATTCAAGCTTTTATCCTTGATAAAGCTATCAGAACAATACCAGAGAATCTGGATTAAACACAATACTTCTCAAGTATTAAAGAGAACCGTTTATTGATCAAATAACACAGGGAAACCCCTTGTGACAGGCCGTTATTTATCTTATTGCCAAGCGTATGGAAATATAATCCACCGGACTCGCTCAGAGGATTGAAAACAAATATGAAGTTTTGACGGCTTTCATGTCAATGTTAAGGCGCAGACCTTGATCTTGATATCTTGTTTTACGCCGCAGATGGTGGTCAAATATTGGCATTGTACGTCCGCCCCGATGACAGTTCGTCCGTACGTCCGGCCGTACACAACTTGTGAACGCAACTTCTCCTTCATTTATGGAGGAATTTGGACGAAACTTGAATAAAAGATGTTTCTAGTCACCTGACTTAGCGCTTAGTCTAATATGATTCCAATGACTTCTTACGGCAGATACGGTTGTTGGACTTAGAATATTACTAGGAAATTTAAGTTTTCCGGACTTTTTTCTACATCTTTTGAATAATTGAGCTTATTTTTGGTGTAGAGTCCGCATCAATGGCATACAGATCAAGTTCGAGTTTGGTTTCTGTCCAATGATTTTTTGGAAGATACGGATGCTGGACTTAGAAAATTATTAGGAAATTTCAGTTAACCGGACTTTTTTCTATACCCTTTAAGATATTGAGCTTATTTTTTGGTGTGTGAGTCTGCATCAATGTGATACAGATCAAGTTTGAGTTTGGTTCCGGTCATTTTTTTTTTCGAAAAGATATGGATGATGAACTTCAAAAATTCCTGGGAGATTTTAATTTCCGGACTTTTTTTTTCTATACCATTTGAAATATTTATCTAATTGTTGGTGTGTTTTGATGCTTCTTCGATGAGATACAGATCTTGTTCTTATATAAAATAAGTTTTTGACACTAAAATCTGTAATGGTGTTCCCAATTGTTTTAAAAATATATCTACCATGATGGTTATAATTTGCTCTGGAATTTTGGCAATAGAATTTAAGCATTATAAATGACAAGAAATTATTATTCACATCTCAATGAATTATTTTTTAACTATCTTAGTTGCTCACGCACAAAGGATTCCCAAGTCAAATTAACAAAAACTGTCGTCTCTCCTTGATGATATCAATATTCTTTATTTCATGTTGACATAAACAATAAATGTTAAAAGTATATACGTCTGATCCCGCTTCCTATTCATAAAGCCCGATTAGAATTTTGTTTTTAAATGAAAAAAAAAAAATACTCTTTATCCAATTTACTCTATGTATATTAAAGATTTGGTCTTTTGACAATTATGACAAATTTATATACAATCGTAAAATTGACAAGATGAAACATTTTGGAATTATTTTGGAACGAAATTGAAATAAATTTACATTTAGTCTTTAGGGATATTAATATTGAACTTAGATTTTTTTAACTTATCATTTTCAGTTAGTTTGGAGCGTTTTTGATTGGATTGAGTGAGTGCTTGGATTGAATGAATTGAGCACTTAGTGAGCGATTTAGAATGGCTTTGATCGGAATGATTATGATATAAACTTTTTGCATACTTAATGCATGGCGGATTACGCTTACAGACAAGAAACAATGTGAACGTCATGGTCTACACTGAAACAAACTTCTAAACGGCCACAATGCATTTGTAACGTTTTTACAAATCTTTAGTCATTTAATAAACTAACTTTTATTTCCATATGAAAGGTCGTTCAATTCGGCGTATTCTCACAGAGAAATGAATTTAAATTGTTGCCCTTGTTGTCTGAAGCGAGCGATCAAACACGTGAACCCTCCATCACAAAAGGAGGGTTGCACATTTTCGGAGAATTTCAAGTCTTCGGTCTAAGAAATACTCGGCGATTAATCCTATAAATGACAAACTTCGATGGATTTTGCGTGTCAGATACCAAATCACCGAAGAAAATAACATTCTTTTATTCTTTTATTTTTCACACATGTATCAATTGCTAAAATTACCCCACCCGCCATTGTCAATTTTGAAATTAGGGGTACCCCTGAGTTCCCGTCAAATTCGCTGCTTTCCTCACATTTTTCAAGTTGGTGTTTTATTGAAGATTCTCCCAGAAAGATTTTTCTAATTCCATTCGACTACTTGCCATTTCAGATACCAAAGAAAACATTATATTTTCAGCGTAAATCAAGTGGCCGTTTAGAAGTTCGGTTCAGTGTATATAATATTCATATGTATCTTTCACAGAAAAAGCACCATGGACGTCTTATTGCCAACAATTTTATCGGTTCGGAGGGCACAAACTCCGAGTAGCGTTTACAGACATAAAGTGCAAAAAGAACATTCCCTTACATCTTTAAGAGGGGTTTTGAGCGCATACCAAAGACTCTGGTCAGACCCTGCGGATGCACAGACTGGCCAGAGACTTAGCTTTGCACAAATGCTAAACTGTTGGAAATGTCAGGCACAGGCTTAAACATATATTTGGGAAGAGATTGATTCCACTGAAAGTCAAAGGAAGGCCGCGTTTCAGACACTCTTATAGACAAGGATAGAATAGTCATTCTAGAGAATAAAACAAGTGTGAAAGGTTTCGGTCCTATTTAGCCTTTGCACTCGATGCAGTTTAATCAGGGGCATGCTTTACTAAATATCTTACGATCATTTCTTGCGTTAGACAAAAATTAAAGTTGCTTCTATAGGAGTAACTTAATATGGAATTTTGCCATGCATCATCTCATTTGAATTGTCTTCTTAGGGCGATTCCAATGAGATATTGCAAGACACAATCTTACAATGAATGAAATCACCAGGTACGATTTATGATTTTGACTTACGATTCCTTTTTCGTAAGTAGTTCAGTAAACGGGCTCAAGAATCGAGACTTGAAGCAATATCAAGAAGGCTCCCATCGCCCTTTCAGAATAGTTGAAACGAGAAATGTGATTTTATCATTCAGAAATGTTTGACCTTACGTTCTTTTTCCATGACTAGAACTTTTTAAATCAATGGCCCTGCATGCCATGATATATTCTGCGCGTACTGAAACAATATTAGCATTTATAAATTTCTTTTCGCCTTAGCCCATTTTCAAATGTTGATTGGTTAATTAAACGTGTTTCGAGAATTTGCACGTAACAATTTTATTATGTATCCCTTCATTAGTAGCGTTTTTTCCCTGCGATACTTATGATACAACTTATTTTAGAATACTCGTGTTAGTCCGGCAGAAATATGGCATATTTTAGCTGAACTTGGAAGTAAGGTTCAAAGTTTTTTTCTTGACTGATCCTCGTAGACAATGCCTTCCCCAACCAGAATATGGTTGATGACATCTTGTCATCATTGAGCATTTCGAAAAAATCGAGATGGCAGCCAGGACTATCAAAAATCAAGCCAACGGCTCCGTAGATCACTCTCTTTAAACTATAAAACCAATTTGAGTAGTCATTTTATTGTTAAGATATTAACCTGAAGCTATGTAACAAAATAAGAGCATAAAATGACATTAGATATGAGTATGGTAATCAAGATGGTAGCCAGATCGAATTATTGAATATTTTCAAAGTAATTCTCGATCCATGCGAGATATAAGAATCTTGGAAATGCGTTTTGGGTCGTCTGAATAAAGTTTTGTAACTTGTTTATGACCTCAAAATATCTGAGTAGTTGCACGTCTCATCCAGTGTTATGAAAATACTCAATTTGAAAATGACAGTCAGGGAATACAAGATTTGTTTTAAAGTTTGCAAGGTATTGTACAGTAAAATATTTTCTAGCAACTATAGCCAAATCAATTAATGTTAGTGCATTTCCATCATGGAATAGTTTGAAAAAAGTCGAGATGGCAGCCAAGACCACTAAAAACATACAAGTACTTGCTATTATGATTTAACAATTCATCTATTTTTTTTACTTATTTTGACAAGATGCTAATTTGAAGTTTCGTGGTGTAATGAACACCTTGAATGAAAATTAAAATAAGTATAGTTGTCAATATGGCTTCCGAATTGAAAAACTGCTTGATAACTAGTGTAGGTGTGTATTGTTTATTTATAATCATTTGAAAATACAACTAAAAAAATTCTTCAGATAAGTTAATCGATTTAAGTCATATATCACTATAGATACCTCACCATGTGAAAATATTATGCTTTTGATCTGCAACCTGAGAAAAAAATTATCTTACAGCGAAATCCAGTTTAGAGGACGAGATGACAGTCTGTTAAGAGAGTGTATGAATTATAAATACATGTGCTTTAAATGATACGCATGAGAATATGATGATCTGTTTTTCCTATAGCAAAACATACCTGCTTAAAATCCGATTTATGATAACTATGTTCAGACGTAAAGTATGAAAACATCTTATTTTGAAGATGGCAGCCTCGCTGTTTTTCCTTCCAGTTATTATCAAAATTACTTGAAATGTTGCGACAATGCTAGGAACTTGTTGACAAAATTATGTTTGTATAACTATACTTAGTATGTCGTTTCGAAATGACCACTGAGTTTTAAAAGTACCCTTTAACTTGCTCATTAAATTCCCTTTTAAAAAATAATTTGTGTCAATAAAAGTATGGTTTCCTAAAGCATGAAAATATAACATTCTTGATCCCATTTGTTTCAAGCATAAAGCGTTAAAGTGATCTCAACATGATAAGTACACGGGGTATTTACTGAGACTCGTATTCATTTTTTCGTGACATTCAAAGTAATATAGCCATTTGTTACTAATATTCCATGCAATTTTAACCTAAAGTGACATGTCTAGGTCCACCAGAGGCGATATATGGTACATTGTAAGATGTAGAAAAAAAAGGTGATGAGCGCTAACCAGACCTGGCAACTGTTTCATAAAGTGGTTACCAATGTATTGTACAGAGTAAGTAGTAATGATACCCTTAATTGAATGGTGGTACATCTTTCCGCACCTTTATTGCAAATTTGAGTACAATACTAAGATTTCCAACTTTTTCCTTAAAGGTCTTAGATGCAGGAACCTACAGCCTTGTCTGAGGTTACAATCATGTATTATTTTGTAGTACATGGTTTTATTATAGATCCTTACAAATTGATTTTCAAGTCCGAAGTTCCAGTACATCAAATAAATGTACACAAAATATAATGTGGTGGATTTCTTTTGTGTGTGAGTATAATTTGAGTATCAGTTTGTCCTGACAATGTTGACAAAAATATTTATTCTCTAAAAATATGTTAGTTTTATGTCTACCGACATAGTCTTGTTATAGGTGTATTTGTTTACTATTTAATTCAGTGCTTTTGAATTGGACATTATAAATATATTTTGAATCATCATTATTATTATTCCTACTTTTTCCATTCGACCAATTTGCTCACGATTGTGTTAGCCAGCTCCTTTGATATTAATCCCAGATGATAATTTTAACATTTACAAAAGAGATGACAACAATTACAGAAGTACAGATAAGCTACAATATTATTACCGAATCGTCGTATATATCTAAAGCCAACAAATTGAAGATAAGGACAAGCAAAAGAGTGCTTTTGAACAATCACTTTAAATTTGACAACCGTTCGATGCTATATTCACACTGAATCACCAACTTTGGTGCTGATTTGAATCAAATGCGTTTTTGGGGGCGTGAGGTTCGTTCATAAATCAGCATTTAAATCACTATGCGCGCTAATATGAAAACTATTATAGCCGTACTTTAAAGCCACAATACTGTTGCCAAATGGTCATATATCAAATGCCATCAAAACGAAAATGAAGATAAGAATAGGCAAGAGGGTGTTATAGAACAAACACTATTGAAATCTTTTCCCTGCTATATCTGCACTGAATTCCCAACTTTTGGTCATTATTTGAATAAATCAACTGCGAGTTCGAGGATGTGAGATTCGTGCACTCAGCATTTTTGCCACTCTGTGCGCTAGTTATTTACCATGTACATGTAGTTTGAACAAGGCTTACAAATACAATTTCAGGGAGTACATTGCAGGTTATACACCATACACACCAGGGTAACACAGAATAGTCAATGATCATGCTTACATGAGACATTGAAAGTTGTGAACAGGCAATTTAAATTTAGTGCTAAATAATTTTAGCGGAACAACTCCTTTTCCATTAATTAGCTTATATGACTATATATACTGATATGGATGTAGTTTGATAGGTCAGCTACAGTGAATCTATCAGATTATTTTACAAAGAAACTCTGGCTATTATAAGTAATGGTTACAATGAAATATTATTGACGATCTAAAACGCAGCGTAACAAATCCTTACTAAACTAGTGAAAAAGAAATCTTTTGGATAAAACAGAAATATATTCAATTAAAGTTACTACAAATTTGCAAAATAGTCCTAAAATATTTTTCTATCGGTATTTGACCATATCAATGATTTGTTGCAACTGCCTTTATATTTATAGCGAAACACAACTGTTTCGTGCCAATCCATCGATATGATATGAATATATTTTGTTGTGCAATAATTTTATTCCAAAGGTAGTAGAATTTTATTTTCAATTACCATGTAATGTAAGTGCTTTGCATTGTTTACTAGAATAAGTATATGTAAAGATGCTAAAAGTGAAGTATGACTTCTATTTAGTTATTCATGTTTATAGGATGTATGGCTAGCTTTCGTTTTATCGTTCTGGAAGAGATAGTTCAAGCTAGAGTGATTGTCTACACATGAATTCCGCGAATGATATATTTTGAATTTCCAAAACATTTAAAAAGAACGGAAATACGATATCTTTGTAATATCGGCTGCCATCCTAGAACACAAATATACTTTATATATTTCATATGTAACTTTTCTAATTACGAAATGATGACTTGTATTTTCATTAGTAAAATTGAATCATGTTCTAATATAATTTTACAACCTCTAACTTTCTTTCAGGTATAATTTTTGGCTGTCATCTCCAATGCTATTTATTATTTAAGGCATCAATTTTTAAAACAACTTTGAAATTGGCATTGAAACCATTAATATAGGCGCAACATTTTCTAAAATCCTGATTAAAACACAATTAACTTAGAATCTTCTGTTTCCTGGCTGCCATCTTCAAATCAAGAATTAATGTTACAACAGGTGAGAGTTGTCATTAGCCTGATATTTAGAAGGCACAAAACCCATTATAAATGTTTACTGAATAAGCCCTAAAACCCTTTCCTAAGATTCTTACGTCACACGGATCAAGAAATGCTTTAAATGCCATTTGATAATTCGGTTTGGCTGCTATCTTGACTACTATGCTAATTTCTAATGTCATAATAAGCATTAATTATGCCATATGTTTTTAATTTCGAACTTTAACAGCAAATAAGACACAAAACATCCATTTAAAAGGTCGTCATAGTGATCTACTGAGCTCTTGGTGTAACATTCGATAATCCTGGCTGCCATCTCGATTTTCTCAAAATGCTCAATGATGACAAGATGTCATCAGCCAGATTCTGGTAAGGGAAGGCCTTAGCTACAAGAATCAGTCAAGAAAAAAACTTTGAACCCTACTTCCGGGTCAAGCTAGATATCTGCCGGACTATGTAATGAATTTGCTGAATCGATGAAGAACATTTTTCTTTCTTTCTAGCGCTTCAAATAATTTCAAAAGCACTTTTTTAGTTTTGTTTACATGTAAATTGCAATCTGGTTTCTACTAAATAAATTTTAGGCAACCAGACTAGGTTTAATGCCAAACCTTGCAAATATTATTGAAAAATTCAATATCAGAAGGATAATATTTGAAGACTTAATACCGATTTGTTCGCGCATTCAATCTTGAATGTAGAGACAAGAATAATATCCGTGGCCAGAAAGTCTTAACACAACAAATTACTTAAACAGTGCAGACAACGGATGTTTGTAACTGACATATCCATTAAAGCTTGGAACATTTACGAGATGAAAATTGTATTGTTACAGTCGTTTATTTTAGGTAGCTGCGGAACTATAACAAGGTCGATTTTTTCGATTTTCTTAAAATCTCACAATAATTACTGAGATTAACCTTCGAAGTGCGGATATTTAATAACACGCAATGAAAAGGGTCGTTCATTTGACGTCGCGACGTCATTTAGGGGCCTTCCCTTTTTCGACCCGCCAAAATGAGTATTTGCAAGTATTTTCTGAATTGATGGGCCGATTTATTCGAAAAACGTTTCATTTGGAAAGTCAAAAAACGCCTGAGCTATTCGTTCTTTTTATTCTGTGCACACACTCAAACAAAATATTAAGCTTGAAATTTTATCCTTCTCATTTTTGTTTTTTTTTTTTTTTAAAAAAATACGCTCCCTTTTTATTTCTATAGAAATTGAAAAAAAAAATCGGTAACCTATGCTGATTGTTTTATTTATTGTAGCGAAATAAATATGATTTACACGTATCAAATAAAAATGAATGTCTTCGTGTTAGATGTTTTGTTGAATTCGATTTTGATATGTTGTTGCATCAATTTTCGTCAAATTCGACGTCGCATCAAAACAACCATTCCTTTGCTTATTTGACCAAATTAGGTATTCTAAAATATTTCAAATTTTGGTTAAAATGTAAAATATTGACTGCAGAAGTGATAAACCTGAATGTGATTTTAATGAAAAGTAAAAATCATCATTTTTTTTATCCGTTTTAAAAATACAGCTTTTCCAGACATTGGGCATGACGTTGAAAAATGATTTGATTTGATTTGTGATCTCTTCGCGGAATCCAATTTAACAAAAAAAAAAGAATAACCCTAAGACAAATAATTTTTATTCTAAAAATCTTCAGCATTTCAACATATGTCACCAGTCAATTTTCAGAGAAAAAATGTCTTTATTTACAGTACTTACAGTTAGTTACATCGTGAAATTGGCATTAACCTCAATCAATAACATTCTAAATCGCTCACTCAGCGCTCCAATCATTCATTCCAAACACTCACTCAAACCATTCAAAAACAATCCAACCAATCGAAAAATATAGATTCAAAAACGTCATTCAAAATAAATTTTGACAGAGAAAAAACGCGATTTCACTGAAATAATTCTTATTGTTAGCGCTCATTCTTTCTTGAAGAAATTGGAAGATATGTAAAGATCTTGTATGCAATTTTTATTAAAGGGAGGTAATCAATATCGCTAATTTTGTTCATCCTGAACAAAATTTGCGATATAGGATTACCTCCCTTTAAACTACTCAAAACTCGCTGGTTCCTTGATGACGTCATAACGTCAACTCTGCGTTATGATATCAAGCCTTTTTTAGGATCGGCATATTGAAGCTGGCATTTTAAAGTTCCATTTCATAGCATTAGACAGGATTTGCATGCATTTTGAAACTTTGACCTAAAACGACCCCTATGTGTCCGCATTTACCTTAAACTAAAGTACAAAACAACATCGGTTTCTAAACCTAGTAAGAAACATCACTTTTGAATGACTGGTGATTAATTAAGATTAACAGACCAATCGTCACTTTTTTGTCCATAATATCTTTTGAGAACAGGAGTGTAAGAGTCATGAAAAAAAGGTTTGCCTGTCGCCTTACATTTCAAAACTCTCGGCCCACTTAGTCTGAAGAGTCTAAACTGGTCTTATATCTACTATAAACTAAAGCGCTTAATACGCTGAAGGCCAGGTTTATACAGAGACAAGGTGACATTTGAAGGTATGCACACCAATTCATGACTCTTTTAAGCAAGGTTTTTAGGCGAGGGAAACCAAGGGTTCCATTTAACTATAGGGAAAAATTCCAAATTCCAAACTCAGTTCAAAGGAAAATTATCGAACGGTATGATCACTATATAGCGCTGAGTCCACCAAAAAACAACTTATTTCAAAGGAATAGATTACTACGCCCGATACTGCTTTGCAGAAAGGCGCAATTCTCGTTTTTATAATTTTAGTTGAGTATTTGGTTTGCTTCTAGTCAGTCAATTTATCCATTCAATCATTCCGTCTTACAATTGTAGTAATGCTGTTTTTCTAGGGGCACAAGCTCGTCGGCTCTTTCTTTTACGTTTAATTGAATTCTATAAAGAAGTTGTATTTTACTGTGGGAACACAAGAAATCGATAGGGTCAATTTCTCCCTTTCACACAATATGGTCCATCCTATACTCATACCTCATTATTTTTTTTTATTTGTACCCTAGATATATATCAAATTGCACTAATGTTGATTTATTGTCTTCAACCTGTTCCAAGTTGGCCCCGTCTAAAATTATGTCGTCTGTTCAAGGGTTTAAGGATGGGACAATTTTTTTATTTTTTTTTTTCCTAATTTAGATTAATCCATTACAAAACAGGTCCAAATTCAAATATATATTTCCATACGAGGCCCCTTTTCAGTACTATGACAACCGGCAAAAGTAATCAGCTGGAAAAGCATTTAAGATGGAATCTGAAAGAGCATGTCGTAAGCATCATTCCTGTGAAGTTCTGGCTGTCTTCTGACCAGTAGTTTCAGAGAAGAAGATTTGTGTTTTTAAAATAACTTCCTCATATCAGGCCTTTTTATAGTGACTCGACACCCTGTAGCGTCCATAGCGTATCAGCCAAAGCAGGATTTAAAGAAGGAACATGAAAGAGCGTGTTTTAAGCATCATTCATGTGAAATTGGTTGAATTATGCCCTGTATTCTCATAGAGGAAGATGATCAAAGAAAAGATTTTTGAACGCATGGTCGGATGGACGGTTGGACAGACGAACGCACAACGGACAAAAGGCTATTGCAATAGCCATCTGGACTTTGTCATTCTTTTCTATAGTGCAAGGAATGTATAGGGAAGGGTAAAAATGAAATTTAGAGAGTATTGACTGGTATATGTACTGCTTGTTTGGTTTATAACATTATCAACATAACCGAGTTGACTCCTAATGAAGCAGTTAATAATAAAGCTCTTCATTAGAGTTTCTTCCTTGCTCTGTTTTGTCATGTTATTCGTTTATTTAGAAGTCTAGTAACGTACTCCTGTAATCAATAAGATTATATTAGTCTAGAAAATAATCAACAAAACAAAACAAATAATCTTCACAAAGATTAGATTATATGTCTATTTTGAACAAAGACGAGGGCATTGTATTTTGAGTTGCATGTTACAGGCAGCAATATTTAGGAAAGAAATAGTTAAAAGAAAAGGGAAAAAAGTGAAAGAAAAACAGGTAAGAAATAAAGGGACAAAACTTCTTCTCTAAGCATAACGCATGGAAATTGATAGTTAGGATGTTCCTTTTGTTCCCTTGAAATAATATCCAGGGTTTTACATTGATTATAGAGAAGAAATGCCAAAAATGTTTTTTACCAAAAAATACGGTTTACAGTTTTTGATGTCCTGTAGAATTACCATATGACACTTATAACCTGAGACCCAAGAGGGCGTTATCGCCCGACTTGCACGTTTAACTTGATGGCTAAGTTTATAGATATACCCTTTGTTTAAGTAGATCATCAAAGAACATATAGGTTAATGTATGATATTATTTAACTATGAAAAGGGTAAGGTAATGACATCATTCTGTAAAGTTTGCTATTAATCTATTGTAGTGTTGTTAAAAAACAGGTTTGCTTCATTGCCCCTTTTTCCATAACATGTCAAGCAAGAGTGAAAAAGAAAAAGTATGCCCATAGTCAGATGAGAAAGAATATTCTGTGACAGTTTTTGATCATTTTATCATTATAATTATTTCAAAGATTCAGGTGAATAAGGAATTGTATATAAAGGTACTTTTTTCCAGGACAAAATACGATTTCAAAACATTAGAAATCTGTGCAAGCTCTCATGATAATCAACATAATGTGAAGGTTTCATGAAAAGCAGTCTTTAATTGTACGAGAAGTATTAGCAGAACATTTTGCGCCATACAGCAAAGAAACCAAAGAGCGTTCTATCCGATAAAACTATCTGTCCAAACTCACCAATATCTAAAAATTCATTTCAAAATAAAAAGACAGAAAGAAGGAATCGGAAAGACCATGTCTCACGTATTCTTTCCTGGTTAAATTATATTTGATAGTTTCAGAGGAGAGGAAATTTAAAGTAAAAGTTAACGTACGAACGTGCGCACGGACGGATGAGCGACTGAACCCAGGCCACGATAATAACCCGGATGGACTACTCTCACGGAGTAAAAACACATAACTTTCATATTATATTTACGACCCAGAGTAACCCGGTCCACTGTTCTTGGGGGATAAAAAGACTCGTTATAAAAAAAGAAAAAAGAAAAAAAAGTAGATGCCAAACAGTTCCGTATTTTTTCTATTTATCATTAAATTACAAAATAATCGACATGTATAGGTAAACCATGCTATCTGAATGTTTATAAAAAAACTTTCGACGAGTTTAATATAGATAATTTGGGACCAACGAATTTTTTGCTGTTACGGTTTTTAAACTATACTAAAGAATCACAGAAACACAAAACTACTGGTATTCTAAACATCCTTTGAATTACATTTGTAAACTTCATGTGTCATAGCGTAAAAGTAATATGCTTTCGAAATCGACTTCATTATGAAGAAACTAAAATTGAAACATCAAAAGGCATTGAATATCTATTGGGAGAAAAAAGTGTTTTTCTTGATGAGTGTCTTTACTCGATCAGTATATACGTGGTTACATTTGCAATTGAGTACCGTTAACTCACGCTTGATAAATTTCAGCTAAGTCCACCCCTACTTCTGGCTATTCCACAATTTCCCGCGTTTTCGTATACCGCGGTTGAACTATAGCGAAGTTACAAATATTGAGTAAAATAAACTAACATTGATACAACGCTGAACGATTAAAGTAATGTTCAAATGAGAAAAAAAAGGATTTCCCTCGGGAAAACGTGATAATTTTAATTGAAACTTCTCAATATACTTATTATTTATTGACAAATCATGCACAAATTTCAAATTATCCACTGCCTTTTAAAATATACGTTTTATTTTTAAAAGAAACTGATTTTCACTGTAAAAATATGTAAAAATATCAATGTGCGAGGTCAGTGAAAATTTATGATACGAGATACCCCGAGGCAGGATGTTGGGAGTTTAGACATATACATTTTGAAAGATGTTTCTATGTATAGCGATAGAAACATAACTCTGCCATATCTACCATATCTGCCTTTCGAATTTAGATGCAGTACGAGTCGACGAGAAATAAGTCGGCTAGCCGTTGTTCGACCAAAATATCAAAGCCGCATAGTTTCAAGCTGTACTTTCGATATTTTGCTGATCAGAAACTAGTCACTTATCTCATTCGATTCCAGCTATCGCACGGATATAGAAGTTAATTCACTCAATACCATGACTTGTTTAAAGAATTACTATCCTAATTTTGTTTAAGTAATAGAAATTATACAATCGTTCCGACCCAATGCACGTTAAAAGATATTTCAATTTTTGAATACATTGCCATCTCCGCTTTTCTTTAGTCAAATGTGCAATTCAAAGTTCCTTTTATCAAGAAATTTAACTACCTTGAGACGGTTTTCACTCGAAAACAAGTTATCATCTCATACGCCATTGAAAAGGGACAAGGCATAATGACGAAATATTACCATACTGATCCGTTAGTGTATTAGAAATGTTCTAAAGTTATTCAAACCCTGGCTGCAATCTGACATCGATACAGTTACAGAGAAAAAGCGCCTAAAGAAGAAAATACATCCGATCTTGCCTTTAAATTAGATAATCAATAAAGAACTTCAAACCTTTGTGACATCTACCTGTATTTTATCTACCTCCGAGAATGTTAATCCCCCGAGATCCTTGAATCGATTTCGGGTGATTCGTAACTGCAGATATATAAAAGACGGAATTTTTGAAATGTATTTCCTCATAAAGGGTTAGCACTGGTTATTTTATTTTCTATTTGTACATCTTATCAGCTATTTCTTTCTTATGTGTTTATAAAATGCTTTGTTTTAGATTTAAAACCTGTGGTTAAAATAAGCCTTTTTCTACAATGCTGCACTTGACCAAAGAATTATTTCAATGGATTTGTAAAATATGATTCTCATACTTAACCATTATGCCTAGAATTGACCATTATCAATCTACGTGTATACAAAAGTACAAAAAAATTTCATTTTAACCCGTCTTTAGGAAAATAGGACAGAATATTAGCCCAGTAAAAAACATTTAAATTGAAGCCCTGAGTTCTGGGTGACAAAAGGGTCATCTGTTTTCAAATTATACCTAGTGTGCAAAGCGGGTACAAATTGAAAAACATGTTTTCACCGTATTGTTTCCTGAACACAGGGTTAATTGCACCAATACGCCGTCAAAAATGCTTCACATTTCAAAAAATATTATATTGGGAATTCAAAGTGATCTTTCTCGATTAAGAAATAAGAAAACTAGATGCGAAAAGTGTCGATCCAAAATAGTTTGCACTTTCCGCAGAGAATGACAATGAATGACTCTTTGCACAACTCTTACGGTCTCTTTTCGCCTAATTGACGACCCTTATAACGTATCATTTGAATGACTGCTAACAACAGTCTTTGTGACTTTTTGATTATTTCTTATGAGGACGATTTTCTCATTTAAGTAGAAATTGTGTCTGTAATTTTCGAAATATCATCGGCATAAATCTACATTAATGTGTCAGTTTTGACATTTGAACAGAAACAGAAAATTAACGTTTGTCTATTTCTTTAAATCTCAAAAGTATTTGTCGTGGATTATAGACAGATTTGTTGTCCATCCTGAAAATCAGCTAGTTTTAGAAAATATTTATTTGTAAATAAGAAAAACAATTGCTTTGCTCTGTTTGTCCCCTGCCAAAAGGTCGATAATCGTATATTCGGTAATAGCTGGAGGCTGGTTAAGAATGTAATGGTGCGAGAAATACCTGGAATCCATTGTTTGATATTCCAGACTAAAAGATGGTCAAAGGCAGCGTCAAAACCCAATCCATATTTCATCGTCCTCTGTTTAGACCTGATAAATTCAAAGTTGATGAAAAGATTATACAGGTTATCAAGAGTCTGAAAACATATTTACAATTAGTTTAATGTATGAATGAAATTGATGGGACCTAGAGATACTATTTTTCAAGTTTGAATAAACTGCAATTTTAGAGGAAAAAAAACAGATAAAAACTGCCTTGGTGCTCAAGACTTATCAATAGCTCTTAAACAGTTCAAGGGTATATACGGTATTGATTGCTGGAAGGTTTATTCTTTATTACTATTAATTTTGTTATATTCATTTATCTATTCTATTTCATTTTTTCTTTCTTTTTTTAAAATAAAATCGATTTGAATTCTTGTTCAGCAAATACCTAAAAACGCATATCTCTAAAACCACCCACGATAATTTCTCTAATAAATTTCTCCTTTCAAATGGTCTATGTTCAGTCACGCGAAAGTTCCATTCACGGATAATAAATGTCAGTAGTTGTGATATGTAGACGTCATTTACACGGATATAAGGTCAATAGGCTTAAGTTTTTCTGCGTAGTCAATCAATATGACATATTTTGTATATGGCTAAATCAAAGTTATCACGACCATTGTTGACAGATGCAAAAGCAAGCAGTATGAGGCATCCGGTGCGACTCGTTTGATTTATTTGTCATCTTTTAAATCAAATTCTGACATGATAGCTTCAATCGGGAACGCACCTGGTCCGTATTCCTAGATGTTATGAGTCCGACCTCCGGCCATGCTTTCTATCACCCAACATTCTACAAATGCCATAATGATGCCAGCTATTTGTCTTCAAAGATTCGCGAATTACAAGTATACACCAACATAGAGGGACAGCTGTTGGCTCAGATAAAATGTGATCGACACAATAGGGAATCGTGGGTAGATACACCAGCTGCCGAGATAAAACTGCTATACTTTTGAAATAAGCATTTAGCCCTTATATATAAATTTACAAAGAAGGAAACAAACTTTGTCCAGGACACATTTTAAATGTTGGATCAATTATGGACTCACCTTCGAAGAAGAGGGGGTATAATGCTTTGAACTTATCTTTTGGTCGGTCGCTCGGTCCGTCCGTCGATCGGTCGGTCCGTCAGTAGACCATCTTTTGCCCGGAGTATATCTCGAAGTGTATATAAGCTAGAATCACGAAACTTCACAGATGGATAGATCTTATTATGGAGAAATCATTGCGCAAGAACCATAACTCTTCTCAACATATTTTCTTGAAAATTTGTGTTAAATTTTTAACTTGATTTTGTCCGAAGCACGTCTCTCAAAAAGTATGCAAGCTAGAATCATAAAACTTAATAGGTGGATAGATATCATTAAGGCGAAGAGCAGGGCACAAAAGCCAAAGCCTTTTAAGTATATATGTTGCCCTTTGTTAATTGATAAACAATATACCGTTGACCTGCTCGGGGGGGGGGGGGGTTAAATGATTTACAAACATCGCTTATTGTTGGTTAAAATGACAATGAAATGTGTCGTAAGTCCGGTTTTTTACGGTCATGGCATAAACAGGAGCATCGCCTCATTCGGAACATCACTCGGCCATTTCCGTAAACTGCAACAGACCTCGGATGTATGTAAGGCGGTATGTAGCAAAATCGTGCATTATGATAGGCTGAAACAGTGTAAGAAAAAAACTAGCACTATCGATTTATATGTATTACAGTAAATAACGGCTGAAAAATCTTAATTTTTGAGAATGACGAATCATTCTCAAAAATTAAGATTTTTCAGCCGTTATTTAAGGACGATTGCTAGATTTTATTTCCTTAGATATTTTTCTTATATTTTTATATTTTGTAGACTAAAGTATGGCGATTGCAAAAATGGAAAGAAAAAAGGGGGTCACCGATTCAGATTTTACGTTAAACTTCATAGAATGTCATAGGTATCGAGTAAATTTTTGTCCGATTTTTCGCCGATTTTCATTTCTTGGTAATGACATAAAACCATAACACAATCAAATCTAATTAAACAACTCATATCAATTTTATTTTAATTTCATAGATAGGAAGTTATTTGCACTGAATATAATACACAATTTTCGATTGAAAGGAAATATACTGATTTTTTTACGTATTTTTCCCAATGTGTAATCAAAGTACTGAAAGTACTAATAAGTTGGAATGCGTTCAAGAGACGGTGACCTCAAGCCACTATCGAAGCTCACGCCTCCCGCCCACCACAGGCGATCACATAATACGTCTCGTCTTTTGACAGGCGTATATTAATCAATGTATTTCATAAACGAGAGACGCTTAAACCCCTGATTCGCTATACAGGCCTGCAACTGATGGAAGAAAATGATAACAAGAGGGCCAAAATGGTTCTAAACCGCTGTCCTGAATCCGATTTGTCCAGTGGATCTCATCCAAGAAACTTTCTGACCCAGTGGTCCAGGAGGAGATTTCATTCAAAGATTTCTTGCTCAAAATTAGGCCCGCTCTGCCACGTCAATATTTATGGGCCAATCAAAATTTTGAAAACAATTTTTAAAAAGGTCACCCCAGGAACATTCTGAAAAAGTTTCATTTAAATGGGCCTAGTGGTTCAGGAGGAGATGTTGTTCAAGATTTCTGGCTCAAAATAAGCCCCGCTTTGCCACGTTCATATTTATGGGCCATTCTCAATTTCCCGAACAATTATTAAAAAGGGTCACCCCAGGAATATTCTGGAAAAGTTTCATTGAAATCGGCCCAGGAGGAGATGTTCAAAGAGTTCCCGCTCAAAATAAGCCCCGCCCTACCACGCCCATATTTGTGGATAATCAGAATTTAGCGAAGATTTTTTGAAGAAGGGTCACCAAGGGAACATTCTGGTAAAGTTTCATTGAAATCGGCCCAGGAGGAGATATCGTTCAAAGATTTCTCGCTCAAAATAAGCCCCGCTCTACCACGCCCATATTTGTGGATTATCAGAATTTAGCGAGGATTTTTGAAGAAGGTCACCCAGGGAACATTCTGTCAAAATATTATTGAAATCGGCCCAACGGTTTATGAGAAGAAGTTTTAAGAAAATTGACGACGGACGACGGACGTCGGAGTCAGGGTGATCCTAAAAGCTCCCCTTGAGCACGTAGTGATCAGGTGAGCTAAAAAGGAAGAAAATGATACATACAGCCGACTAATGGACGCAGAGGCGAGCAATTATACACTCAAAACAGTTTCTATGTTATTTTTCAAATGACTTCTGCTCCATTTGAGTTATCAATTATATTTTTAATTAGAATTGTCGCAAAGTGGACCTGAACAAGCGCTTTGTCCTTGATGAAAAGCTTTTTTCGTTGGGAAGTCTTTTACTTCATGAGTTGGAATCGCAAAAAAATTTTTGGTCGAAGTTAAATTGTAACTTCGACCTTCGTGACTCCAAAATTTGGCACTTTCTTTGGTCATTGACAAAATTTGTGTCAAGTTTTATGATTTGGGTCAATTGGTTGTTCAGTTAGAGTGGAAACTGTTAACAGTTCAAGGTAGCTTATGACCGTGACATGTATGACCCAAAAACAATAGGGTATTTCTTTGGTTCATGGGCAATATTTGTGTAAAGTCAGTGCAGGTCAATTGCTTCTCCGTTTAGCTAGCGGAAAGCAAAATGTCAATGGACTGACAGACAGACATGATGAAATCAATAAGTGCTCCTCTACTTCTGAGTTGGAGGTAAAGTTAATAACATCGTAAAATTGATAAGGTGAACGATTTTGGAATGATTTAGGAATGATGTTGGATGAGTGAGCGGAGCGAGTTTTGAGTGAAATTTAAAAAAGGGAATCCAATGTCGCTTTTTTTGTTAAGGATGAACAAAATTAGCGATATGTAAAACCTCCATTTAATAACAAATGCATGAAAGTTCCACCAATAACTTTATATTTCGCCAAGAACCAATCAGACGCTTTAAAATTCAATTATGTCAGTGAAATCGCGATTTGGTTCTAAAATGCTTTATTCATTTTGAATGTACAAGTTGATCTTATTTATTGAGTAATTTTGAGAGTTTTGAATGGTTTGAGTGAGTGTTTGAATTGAATGAATGGAGCCCTGAGTGAGCGATTATGAATGTTTTTGAGTGAGATGAATGTCAATTTCACGAGGTAACTAACTGTATGATGGTGCTCTTAAACGTGTTGATGTGCAAGAATGTGAAGAAAACAAGTTGAACTAGTAGGTCTGTTTCAAATGGCAAGTTATTTTGGTGATGGAATGCAATTGGGCAAAGATATTCATATTTAACTCCATTAAAGATAAGGTGGTCTGGATTTAATTTGATGAATTTTGGGCTTTGACAGTGAAACATTGGTGTAGATAACTGCAATATGACGGAAAACAAACGATAATATGTTGAAAATTTTTTTCTTAACTTTAAAAGTGTATCTTCACTTTAAGAAAAAGTAAAGATTTTTATTTCGTAACTGTAGACAGAAATGTACAATATAACAATTTGTCATAGGTTAATGTGTGATAAGGTCGTTCAGAAAGAGAAACTATACCTTTAAAAGAAGCTATAACATAATTCTACGAAAATAGGTCGCGACATTACCAAATAAGCAGATCACGTGATTGGCATGTTCTATTGCCACAATACTAAGAAACCAGATCGCGACATTGCCAAATAAGCAGATCACGTGATTGGCTAGTGCTATTTTCAATAGCTGACCTTATTTGACTTGACTTATCACATGATTTCCAAAATATAGTAATGTAAACATGTGATACAATAAATTCGTACACAAAGTTCAATAAATATCGTTTAAATCATCATCAATTAGCGTGTTAATAATATACATGAAGTGATAGTTGTGTAATTGTACAGGATTGTTTCCTTTTAATGAAATAAACTGTATGTCTATGTCAAGTTAAGATATACAAAATAGGCCGAAGTGTATTCACATCCTGTTCACGTGATGTGTGTTCTCAAAAAACCCGAAATTAATTTATCTTGTGTTCATTTTGCGGTTTTGTTAAATCTAAGTTGGAATTGCTCCGCATTCCAACTTAAAAACTGGTATATCGATAATGAACGAGAATATATACAAAATTTATTACTTTTGATCAAATTTTTCAAAAACCCTGAGATAGAAAATTTTATTTTTTCTAGATTTTGTAGATAATTATATGTTCGTGTGATATTGATTTAAAAAAGGTATGGTCACCGTGCTAATTTTTTTTAGAAAAAATACAAAATTCTAGGTCACCCAGTTTTGACGCTAAGGAAAAATCACTCCAGATTCTTTTTCTTGTACCAATTTTACATAATGTACATAATCAATGTTATTCAATCCTTCTTAAATTAATCGATTATGGAGATGAATTCCTCAACACACGGGTATCTTTTTGTTTGCGTCAACAAATCCCAAGGTCAAATCATATTAAAAGGCCAAGGAAATAAATCAAGGCCAACAATATTTCAAAAATATTCAAGCCTATTGAAAATATAATACTCACATATGGTATAATACTTGATCTTGTAAATAAGTATCATCAAATTCTTTGATCGAAGTCAGATGATGAGATCAAGGTTATCTACCTCGCTCACGACCCCATCCCCAAATAGAATTTAAAATACACCCAGGTCTGTTTAAAAATTCACCAAACATTGGAAATTAATAATCTGACAAGATCATTTGACAACGACATGATCGCTTATCAAGGTCAACCTTTCAAAAATTAACCCCGTCAAAACGAAATGTGTAGCTATCGGATTCACGGATAACATTGTTTGATGTCTGATTATGCGCGGGAACGTTAACGTCACAAATACCTACAAAAACGACGCTGACGTCATATCCTTTATTCCATAAAATAAAAGGGATGCGATAATTTATATAATTATTTTTTAGTGATAGGATTTGTTAATCGTCTTCATGAAAGCATTTTCTGCGAAATATAAAAATTTAGGGGGGTTTGTTGTGTTTTGTCCGAGTCCGAGATAAGTGTAAGTTTGAAGCTTCTTTTTGAAGAGTTAGATGCCCAAAGACGTTGCGCAAGAACGAACTCCCGAAATCGTCCTTGAGAATCTAAAGATATTAATATTAGGATACGATGGTTTCACGTCAGTGACTTAAACGAGTAGCGTTGGTGACGTCGAATGTTTTCACTCACAGTTTCGAGAGCTAACGCTATTTTAAATGACGTCATCGAGTTTTTCCAAGGGTCCTGTAATTTTTAAAAATAGTCCGTCTATGTTCATCCAAGGTTGATCGTGAGATTGGCCGGTTGGTGTTCCGAATGAGCTTCGCCTGCGGGTGCCTACGCTCGGCTGTTGAGGGATGGTATATTGGTAAAAATCTTAGTCGAGGCTGTTGAGTGTTAGATGGTGATTAAAAATTTTAAGTCGATGGTTTTGAGTGCTGGATGGTGAATAAAACTTTTAGTCGAAAAGGGGCATATTTTGAACAAAATACATCTAGAGTTATACCGCTTTATCATTATCATGTATGCCAATTTTTAAGTTAATGCCTACAGTAGAACCAAATATACCACAAAATCACAGTTTTGGCACGGCACGATAGCAAGGCTATAGCAATATCTCGGGTTTTCCTCGAAAACAGACGAGCTAACTAGAATATCTAGGACAACTGAATAAGATCGAATAATTACTGAACATATTAGATTCTTTTTGTATCTGACACTACCACAATATTCGAATGTTCTTACAGTCACAGTATTTGACAGAACGTCAACTCTTTAGTACAGAAGTACACAGTGTGTGTTGATGATATCCCTTTATTGATTCTCCGGGGGAAAATACATCTTTTGTTTATAACTTGCTACCCTTGCATAATCTATCAAAGAATTAGTAGAAGTAGAACACATTCTGTAGTTTATTAAGATATTTGAGTATAGGAATTAAAATATTTGACTGTTGAGATCATCGTAAAATTGTCATAGACAAATATATTGGAATGGTTAAGGAATAAACATGAATGAGTGCAATGAACGAGTTTTGAATAAGATTGAGGAAACAAACACAAAATCCCTTATTTGTTCAAGAGTAACAAAATGGAAATTTTTCCTTCCCGTGGATTTTTTTCAAGCCATTTGAATGTAATTATAATAGATTTTTTTAAGTTGCATGAGCACGAAGTGTTCAAGATGAGTTATTGTGATCGGGTGCTCAGCGTCTACTGTCGTCCGTCATCCGCCATCAACTTTTACTTTCTGTCCACTCTAGAGGCCACAATTTTGGCTCAAATGTTTTGAAACTTAGTAGAGCGTTTGTCTCCACGAACTTTGAGTCAAGTTCAAAAATAGGTCAACAATGAGGTCAATTGGATCAAATTAGTTCGTTTTGTTTGTACATACATGGATTTTAAAATCCTTTCAGTAATATTACGGGAGATTGAGCACCTTTACATAGTCTTCAATTGCTATTCCACAAAGGTCTACGATTATCTACTACTTTTTGGATAGAAATATTAGTCAGAAAGGATTAGTGCCGCCGTTGAGCCCCGGACTTTTTGAATGATATAACGACGCTCTACCATTGCGCTATGACTTCGTACAATTGACAACGTGAATGATATTGTATCGAATTTTGAATGAAATCGAATGAGTAGCACGAGTGAGTTGAGGCTAAAATTCAAGGAATGTAATAAATGCAATGTCGGTTATTTCGTTCGATTTGATCGAAATTAGCTACACTTATGACCTCCCTTTAATAATATATACTTTCAAAACTATTCTAACAGGTCTTCTAAATAGTCAATAAGCTGCTTATTTCAAGCGATTCAGTCATGGATATTTTCAAGCGATTTGTATGCGGTTATTCAACTTTATTTATTGACTTTTAGCCTTTTTTATATGGTTTGAGTGGCTGTTAGGCGCTGAGTGAGTGACTTACCGTTAATTACATGGTGAAATTGACATTTAACTTAATCAAAACCATTCTAAATCGCTCCCCCAGCGCTCCATTCATTCATTCCAGACAATCACTCAAACCATCCAAAAACGCTCCAAACTCACTGAAAAACATATAACTACAACTTCGTTCAAAAAAGAAATAGCTGGGGAAAAAAATCGGGATTTCAATTAATTATTGAAATTATAAGCGTCTGATAGGTTCTTTAAGAAATAGGGAGCTATCTATAGAACTTGTATGCAAATTTTATTAAAGGGAGGTAATCAATATTGGAAATTTTGTTCGTTATGAACAAAATTTGCAATGCTGGATTACCTCACATTAAACTCACTCAAAAGTCGCTCCACACATTCATTCGATTTCATTCCTAAATCTTTCCATAATTATTCGCCTTGTCAATTTCACGATGTTGTTAACTATAAGATCGATTTGACCGCAGCCAATAGCGATTGAAATAATCGCGGAAAGTTCTCGCAAGACAGAATACCAATACTAAACGGCAGAAAACCGTAGATGAGCCGCTGCGTTATTACTGCAATGCTGATGAAAGCAACAGTCCTCCACCCCAACGGAATAAGAAAAAAATCAGCCCTGCGTTCCCGATCACAAAACGTTGCGAACTGTTCGCCAATTACCCCCCGCTTCGCACGCAAGTGCACAAGCAAAGCGGGGAATAATTGGCAAACTGTTTGTACCGTTTTGTGATCCTGAATGCAGGGCAAAATTTATATGGTATCCGCTTTACATACCAAATTCAAATACCATCGAAAAGGGGGATGTCATTTCTTGAACCTTTTCTTTTTGAACGAATGAGCCGTTTTTCCCTCACGGAGACTATCTTTTAGATTTAAACAGCTAATCAACAACTATGATTTATAGCCATGATGTATTCAAATCATTTCAACACTTACAGAAAGAAACATTGTGAAATAGACACTCGCTCCGATCAAGGCCTTTCTTTATCAGTTGCCTGGCACTTCTTTCAAAATTTAGAACCCCACTAATCATTTAAAACGTTTCGAAATATATAGATATATATAAATACGCCTACTCTTAAATATCGTAGTAAGATGGAACCTACCTATTAGCTACACATGCCTCATGTGGAGGGGAAAAGGTTTGAAACAAACTTTGACGATATATTTTCTAGACTATGTCAGAGAAAAATATCGCTTTTTTATTAACGAAAGAGAAATGATGCAGTTAATAAAATCGTGAAGTTGACGAGATGAATGATTTTGGAATGATTTCGAATTGAAATTAAATGAGAATGACGGATGAGTTTTGAATTGAATTGATGGGAAATAATCAAATATAGCTAATTTGGTTCAAGATGAACAAAAGTTAGCGATATTCATTTCCCCTCTTGAATAAGTTCTATAAACGCTTATAGAATTAAATTATGTCAATGAAAGCGTAGACCTTTTCTAGCGAATTCCATATGAGTGTAATTATTGATCTACTTATATGTAGTGAGTTTGGGCATGTTTGAATGGTTTGTGTGAGCGTTTGGAATAAATGTATTAAATTCTGGTAGAGCGATCAAAATGGTTTTGATCGCAATGAGAATCAATTTCACGACGTTATTAACTGTAGAAACGAAGCTGGCATCAATGTAGAAACATATTCTAACCAAAACCTTCAACTGAAGCAGGTCCTCCCGTGCATATTTGATGACTTTTTTAAAGCTTAATAACGATAATTGGAATAAAATAAATCAAAGGAACAACATTCGAAACAACTGCAATAAAAATAGTTAACACACAAAGAATAAAAATGTAAAAAGCATTTGATTTAAAAAAAAATATTTTCAAAATGAAGATATAGATCTTCATTTAAAAAGGAATTCTGTTTGACAATTAATAAGCAAGCATTGAATGATTATGTGATCAATGATTCAGAACCTTAAATTTAACTCGTAGTGTAACACGCTTCCGGTTTTTTTGGTATTAGACTTTTTCCTTAAATGTGTTCAAACGACTTTTTTTATAAAGAAGAAACTATGCCCTTTCAGTACAGATTATATAATGAAATCCTACATTCCTATTCTTTTATTCTTCGTTACTTCGATTTCACGACAAACTGGACTTATTTATTGCTAGAAATCCAATCAAATATCTCCATAAACTCCCGTGTGACAAGCTCTCCTGTAAATTATTGCCGATTGAACGGAAATGTAATCTAGTCGGGGTTTCTGATCAAAATAGAAATACATTTATCTGAGATATGTTCAACTTATCGGTACAGAGCAGCATTTAAAAGCATTGTCTTTTAATGCCAATAAATTATAAATGAATTAACCGCCAGACCGTCAATTTATTATTTATTATTATTACTGGTATTATTATTATAACTAGTAGTATTAGTATTAGTAAAAGTAGTAGTAGTAGCATTATTATTGTTACTGTGAACATGCTGGCTGCAAAACTGCCAATCTACTTTGAAGAGACGATTGGCTGCGAGTGTGATCTTTTTGGCTCTGACAGAATTTAAGCGACTGTTGTAATTCGACTCAAAATACTGACAGAGACCGGATTCTTTAACTTCGCATTTCATATTTTTGCATGTTATCAGCAGCGCATTTAAACATGCAAGAACCAGCGTACGAGAGATGATCCAGAAATTCGTATAATGGGGTTATAAAACTTATAAAAAGTTGACTATCAAAATAGAATTTATACATTCATTTAATGCAACATCTGTGTCATAAATGTGGAAACTTTCGAATGTGTAAATTATATAGCGGTTGTAAAATGACTAATCTAAGACATTGACCTTGCACGTAGGCGGGGGAGCAAGAACGTCATATGCGACGTCATTATTTACTCTTTAATACATAGTCTTCATTTGCTCGCATGCCTTTCTCAACAAAATAAATTAAATTGCAGAAAGTATCCATTTTGAATTCAAATTTTTGTACAATTTCAATATGAATAGTATTTTTATTGAAGTGGAGACCAAAGTGTGGGATCGTTATGTTTGGAATTTAAGAGAATCAGTTAGGACGACTTCTTTCTCTTTAAACTCCAATTGGCCATTCTTATTTCCCCTTTTAAAGCCTGGCTCTCTTTGAATATTCGAGGTTACTTAAGAAACTGCTCTAAATGACATAATTATATTTTATTCGAAATTATCTGATATGTTTGGATTGATGAATAACCCATGATCACTACGAAATTTGAAAAATAAACGGAATTCACATTCTGATGTTGACGTCAGGTCACTATTCACTCGAATATTTTGTCAAATTCAAAATATTCTGTATCCGTCAAAACTCATCCAAAAATGGTTAAAATAAAACAATTGATTACCTATTTGTACCTTATTTAATTCTGGCAAGAAATTAAAAAAAAAAAAAAAAGATTAAGAACACTTTTAGAAATTTTGATTTATGTATCTGATTTTCATTATCTTTTTACGCTACCCCGCCTAAGCATACTTATGTTACTATGGTAACGAACTTCAATGCCGCTTTATGTGATTTAGAAAAAAATAATAACATTTGTGCTCTTCGAATTTACTGAAATGCACACACAACAAATTATACACTGAACAAGCTAGAAATGCAAAAGTTATAAGCCCATTATACGAATTTCTGGATCACCCCTGGTATATGTTAGCACATACTTCCTACGTCAAGTCAGATCTCCCAATCCGTCCGTCTCCGAACGAGTATGTTTGAGATATCTTGTCTCACAGGCCTTTATTGGCGTCTTCCACTTCGTAATGTTTGATGATTGTACACATACACTTCCTTAGACAAGTGAATGAACTTTTAAGCAGCGAAGATACAGAAATTGCATGTGCTATTAATCATAACAACCGTAGATACGCCGACGAGATTACGTCGACTAGTCGACAATAAGCCAGCGATGCGTCGCCGACTTGTCGTCGATTTCAAATGGAATTGACAAGGCTATAAAAAAAGGTTTTAAAAAGTACGTCTGCAATGTGAATGAAATTAGGCCGGGCCCGGCTGATGATCGGTCATAGCCCCATCGGTCGCCGGTGTAACGTTGTAAAGTGACCCCTCCCCCCCATTGAATTATGATCCTCCTGGATTAATTCTTGATTAACGTTTGGCTTCTTACTTAATTGATGCAGTTTTTACATCGTGTGTTTAAGGTAGTGGACCCGTAATAGTTCTGCAATGTTTTGGGAGTAATGAACTTTAACAGTGTTAACCGAGGTTTCCTAATGATTTTCATCAGGGAACCTCGGTTAACATTGTGAAAGATCATGAGCTTCGAAAGGTACTATTACGGGTCTACTACCTTAATGCTAATAAGCTGACAATGTCATGATGAAAATACCAAAGCATTAAACATTAACAGCGACCTAAATACATGTAAATATCCGTTTATCGAGGAAAACGTGTCTTAATGAAATTTCATGGCAATGCTGAAAAAATCGTGAAATTGACAAGATGATTAATTTTGAATGATTTTGGAATGATTATAAACGAGCTTGTAGAACAAGTTTTTAGTGAATTCCAAGGGAGTTAATCCAATATCGCTATGTTTTTCAAGATGGTCAAAATTGGCTATATCTATTACCCCCCTTCAAAAAAATATACGTAATTTTTCTGTTTGTGCGTCTTCATAGACCAATCGGACACTTTAAGCCAACAGCCAATAAAACCCTATAATTATTTAATCGATTTGAGTTTAATGCTAGTCGTCTTGGCCGATTTCGAAATATTTTCTTAAGAATTTTTTTTAGAGTTTTTGGATGATTTGAGTGAGTTTTTGGAATGCATGATTAGAGCGCTAAGTGAGTCTTTTAAAATGGCTTTGATCGAAATGAATGTCAATTGCACGATGTTTTTAACTGTAATTTTAGCTGTTCCACCCAGACAAAACAAACAATTTTAGATTAATTTCAACCGTTCAATATGCTTCACCTTTTTTGCATTTTCCAGCACCTGTTACCGAGCGTTGTATAATCCATAATTAATGCCCTGGCAGGGCGGAGCCAAAGTAATGGGTCGTTGAACTTAAGGTTAAGGGAAATCAGCTTATATTTAAAATAACTTACATCTTAAGAGAGTCGACATAACTTCTAAAGAGAGTCGACATAAATAACCAGAGACCTTTAATCGTAGATTGGTAGCCAAATCCTCGTAACTTCAGCTTGATCAAGCTGAAGTTACGATGCTTTGGTAACAAAACGATGAAATGTGTTCACTCTCTCCAAGCACGTGAACCCCCTAGGTTTTAGGATACAGTTATTTGCATGCGTTCACGATTATTGCCGACTTACTTTTCAATGAACCCAAAATATTTAAAAGTTAACTCGCCAAATTACGTCACGGCTAAGCCCCGCCCTGCCAGTTCATTAATAACGCTGAATACCTGTAGGCTGTGCTTTTGTTGTCATTTAGTGTTGGCATGTCCTCCTTTATAACGGATCAATTGCTGTTGATCGAGACCATAAAAAGGGGGAATTTCAAAAACATCTGTGTCCGAGGCTATGATCAACTCAATCATTTCTCAATTTTAAAATTTCAATTAAAGCCGTTATTCTGTTGACATTCTCATATGCCAACACCAATTCTGCAAAATTCGGTAAGATCATATCAATTAGTTGGTATAAATAATAACTTATTGATATTAACTTTTATGGTCATAGAATTATTTGAACATTTATTTTGAGAACATTTTCAGTTGAGAACGAAAAAAAGTTTTTTAACTTCGGGCCATGGTGAAGATGCACCAGAATTCCTACATAATTGATATTTATGGAAAATCAATTTATTGACTTTAGTTGACTTGATTTTGCTGACTTAAAATGATGTGCAGAATGGCCCGCTCAGTACGAGCGAATTGGCCCACGGACGGACAAAAAGCATGGTTACCATATGTTTTTTCCTTCAAATTTGTTGGGGAACGTCAAATTTTGTTTAAATACGGTTTTTTACGCCGCTTTCAATTAATCGTTCTAGCTATATCTGGCTGGTGCACCTAACAAAGGATTCCTAGTATTTCTCTCCCCAGTAGTACCGTTACACCCTTTCCTAGCCTCCAGCTGCTTTCTTACAAAGGCCTACGATTAAACCATTGGTGAAATGCAAAAAGTCGAAAAAGATGAGCACCGTCGTAAAGGATCGAACCTCTAATGGAGAGATTTAAACATTTATTTTTAAACAGTGGGATCTTTTCTGATTGTGCGTTTTATGCAGACAGTTAGGAGCTCTAACAAAGATCTACAAAAATAAGAGAAATAATGGAAACAGAGACAAGTATATTTCGGATAATATTTAGTTACAGAAAAAAGAGTCTACATTTCACATAAAAAGCGCATTCTTGAGTTGCAATAATAGTAGTTCCATTTGTAACCATCACTGTCACAACCAAGGCAGCCACAATGTTGCTCATTTTGCCAGTTGTTAGGCTGATCTATAGCCCAGGCGGTATACAGAGGAACGCCGCCGCTCGTCGTCCAAACGAAGTTACCTTCCTCTTCCATGTCGTTTAAGCCAAACCACAAACCATTGATATCTACGAAAGATATAGAGGATAATCGTTTGTTTCAGTCTTAGATCAATTTATATTTCATTTTGTGAACAAAAAAACTATATTTTCACGAGTTGCATAGCCACGAGTGAAAATAAAGCTTTTGTTGTTCACGAAATGAAATATCAATCGATCTTACTAGAAAAACAAACGATTATTCTATTTCTTTATTGCAAAAATGAGACAAATGGGAAATTTCTAGGACATATTTTCGTAAAACGTGTCATTTTGAACGTGATTGCTATGCAACGTTCATTGTGACGTCACTTATTTTGCCCCCCCCCCCATAGATGACGTCAGATAGGGTAAAATGCACAAAAGCGGGGTATAAGTTTTTGATAATTTCCCTGCTTTTGCGGTGAGATTATCAAGTGATAACCTACCGTTATTTCTCGATAAGCCATCAAAAAGCATTAAAGAAAATGTTGATATTCAAGACTATATATATGACCTGTCGCCCGAAAATGGACCGTTTGGGAAGTGCAAAAATACTTGATCTAGGTCAGACTGCGCCGTATGCGCAGACTGACCAGAATCGACTTTTTTCGTAATGAATGGATTTTCTGTAAATTAAAGGTTTAATATAAAGAGTATATTTAATGAGTGGTCATGGAATACTGAATTAAATAAACGAGTCATCTTTAAACTGATAAAAACGAGGCTGTGCCGAGTTTTTATCTGTTTTAGATGACGAGTTTAATGAATTCTGTATTTTGTGAGCAAAAATTTAATATTCTATTTATAATACGACCCGAATAGGTGATAAAACGAGAAAGTTTGATATTTATCGATTCATGTTATTCCGCGAAACATATAACGCCGTTTGGAAAATGACGTCAGCAGATCCATTATGACGCCATTTTCCAAACAAAAACATAACGTTGTTCTTCCTTCTTAGCTCATTTGCATAGTTTTTTCCAATAGTGTAATAACACCCGTGTAATATCAAAAATATTCAACGGGGTTATTTCACTCTCACTACGTAGGTCATATTATAAATATATATTCTGTAAAACAAAAGTTAGGGGCCAGGAAAATGATCATTTGTCATTCACTGAAAATACACTGCAACAATTTTATCTTTTGCAATTATTGACTTCAATATTTTGCCTTTCGAGAACTGAAAAACAAAACGGCAAAAAAAAAAAATAAATAAAAAAATAAAAAAATAAATAAATCAATAAATAAATAAAGAACTCGAATCCAAAAAAGTTCCCAACTCTCCTTTTGTAAAGTTGAAAAAAAGAGGTAAACTTTGAAAAGCTCACGACCTGGGATGTAAATCATCTTCTGAAATACATGTCATTTTCCCAGGAAACATTGAGTTAGCACAGTTCTGTGGCCCCTACTTTTGAGTTGCTATCCACATCATTTGCGAAAATGGACGCACTGATTGACACCAGCTGGTGTAAGTGTTCTTTTTCCAAATCGGACACCGAAGGGTATCCAAGGGGTCAAACTTTAGCAACAATTCAGTTGATAGGGCACAAGGCTTCATATGTAACTTTATTGTGCTTTTTTTTGGAAGTATATTGAGAAATTAAGTGTTATATAGGGTAAAAAGACAACACTTTTTGGTGTGATCTTGAATAACAGTTTACCCTGGATGTAGGCCAACCTATCAAAGAAAACGTACCTAAGTCTTGCAACCTATAAGGATGTTGGTAGTGCTCCTTAGAATGTCTAACAATGACTTACGATTAATGGATTGGTAACGTAGAGCCTACATCCGGAACACCATTCGGCCAATTTCATGATCAACCTCGGATGAACATAGACGGACTATTTTTAAAAATTACGGGAAAACCTTGGAAAAACTCGATGACGTCAGTTAAAATGGCGTTAGCTCTCGAAACTTTGAGTGAAAACATTCGACGTCGCCAACGCTACTCGTTTAAGTCACTGACGTGAAATTATCGCTCCTTATGAAAATATCTTTAGATTCTTTAATAAGGGCTTGAAAAATCTTAATTTTTGAGAATGATTCGTCATTCTCAAAAAATAAGATTTTTTCAGCCGTTTTTACCTTAAAAGAGATAAATGTAAAGATAGCACAGGCTGTTTCCGCTCTAGATTTTCTTACACTCATTACGCCTATCAAAATGCCCAATTTTTACATACCCATACGCCTTAGATACATCCGAGGTCTGTTGCAGTGTACGAAAATAGCCGAGTGATGTTCCGAATGATAGAGCCTAGAGTTGAAAGCAGAGAAGGACTCTTTACAGCCCTTCTCAATAAGATAACCCAAAACAGTGATTTATCATGCAATGAAGCCTGTATTGACCTGATATCACCTGTCTGGTAACATAACATGATATCAGGCAGTCTATTTTAAGAAACAATTTGCATATACTTTCACATGAATTTCTTTTAAGTTTTAAGGGCTTATTATACTCAAGCACTGAAAAATGATTGCATGATAAATAGAATAACATGTAATTGTCTTAAAATATCGATGTTATCAGGTCTCAACTGTGATAAATTATCATGACTCTGCAAAGCCTCGTCATGATAAATTCTCCCAACCTTGACCAGATAACATTGTTATTTTTAGACACTAACACATTATTCTCTACTTAACTCCCACATGGGGTCACTGCTTATAATTCCAATTACTAACCATGATTATTTGTCTGAAAGTTTTTACTTGGAACATATATTAAGGCCAACTACAAAATTTTTCGAAAATTTAATTTGTACTAAAAAAAATAGGTTATGTGCTCCAAAAATGATAATAACGTTATGTCACAATGCAAATTTGCAATTTTTAAAGGAGTCGTAGAAAAATATACCAAAGTCTTGTCAATGATATATACAAATTTCATAATCTGCAGTGACTGAAAGTGCAACAAATGATATCCATTTAGCTGTAATTTTATCATTAGAGAAGATATTTTTCAAAGAAGGCTTGTCACATCGGATTCATTTTTCAGAAATCCACTCAACTTGAAAAAAGATGCCTGGAATTTTTAAGTTGAATTATTGCAAGAGATTGAAGATATGGTGCTTATTGTCTTACCAAGTCATTCTTTTGTTGAATACACAATAGACTTCATAAATATTTTACAAAAGTTACGGTATGTTACTCCTTTTTTGAGTCAAAACAATAAAAACGTCATTTTGAAACAGTATTAAGGATTTGTCTTTTTCAAAATTATGATCTCAAATCTTGCTATCAAATTTATATTATATTACCGATCTAGACAATAAAATAATGCGCTCATTTTTAGAAACTTGTATTTCAGCTAGAAACACCGACGAAAACAAGACAAATATAGGTTATGAGATAAATATCATACATACTTAGTGTATTGTATGAAAAAAAAATTATCAAACTCGGTTGTGAGAATTGATAATTGTCTCGGCAGAGCCTCGACAATTATCAATTCTCCCAACCTCGTTAGATATTTTTTCATATAATACACTAAGTAACGTAATATATATGTATCATATTATTTATTTCATTATAGCTGGATACTGAAAGTAAGGTACCGTAGTTGTTTGTCAAGAATATTCGGCAGAGCCTCGACAATTATCAATTCTCCCAACCTCGTTAGATATTTTTTCATATAATACACTAAGTAACGTAATATATATGTATCATATTATTTATTTCATTATAGCTGGATACTGAAAGTAAGGTACCGTAGTTGTTTGTCAAGAATATTCGGAGTAGCTCAAACGTAGCATTCGTAAGTGGTTCTGCTAACTTTCCTCCGTTTTGTTCACAATTAATCTGTAAAAAAAAATTAAAAAACCTGAAACGCCGTTTCATTTAAGACGTGATTGTATCATAAAATGCACTAATCTTGTCGTAAAGTTGTGGGTTTCTCACCTTTTGCTGTATGAAAAACCTACTCATTAAAATGAACAACAAAGTTAGTCAATCAAACAGATCTGATTTCATACATATGTTTTACAATTATTCTCAGAAATACTTGCGTAAAACCTATTTAAAAGCAAGGGATTACAAAAGAAATACATCATTGGAAGATGCAAAGCTCGTGAATTACGAATTTTGCCATTCCCAATGCTGTATATCGGAATCCTTAATTTTGTTCGTACTGAAAATGAGTAGGTTTTCTTAATGCAAAATGCGAGTAACGAAACCACCAAAATACTCAATTAAAATTAACCTGCATTCCCTATATCCATCTTATCGCCAACATAAAGGTAATTGCAATAAGAATATCATTTTAAGGTCCTAGTGAAAATAAGTCCCGCCCAGCCACGCCAATCGTTTGGAGGTTAATCAATATTTCTAAAACACAAAAGGAACATCCATGCAAAATTTCATTGAAATCGGACAAATGGTTCTGGAGTACAAGATTTTTAAGATTAAAAATATTTGTGGCAAAAATTAAAATTTCTTTAACTTTTGAATTAAAGGTCGCCCAAGGAACATACATGCCAAGTTTTATTTAAATCGCCCCAATGGTTATGGAGAAGAAGATTTTTAAAGATTAAAAGCGAAAATTAATTGAAAAAAAGCCGAGCCCTGTCGCACCCACATTTTTGGATCAATCAAAATTTCTTTATAATTTAGGTTTAGGATCTCTCAAGGAACATCCATGCCAAATTTCATTGAAATCGAACCAATGGTTAGGGATGAGAAGATTTTTGAAGATTTTTCAGTGGAATCTTAGTAAAAATAAGCCCCGCCCTGACAAACCCAAATTTTTGGGCCAATCAAAATTTCTTTATTAATCAAGGTAAAGATTCTTCCAATGAACATGCCAAGTTTTATTGAAATTTTATTTATTTTTTTTTTTTGGGGGGGGGGGGCGAGATTTGAAAAAAAAAAGGATAAATAAAATTTAAGTGAAAAAAGCCGCGCCCTACTTCCACCACACTTTTGGGTCAATCAAAATTTCTTTAACAATCTCGCTTAAGGATCTCAAAAGGAACATTCATGCTAAGTTTCATTGAAATCGGCCCAATAGTTTAGAAGGAGAAGATTCATAAATATTTTAAAGTGAAAATAGGCTCCGCAATGCAACGCCAAAGTTTCGTTAAAACCCGCCCATTGGTTTATGAGAATATGTTTGAGAAACGTTTACGCACGGAAAGACGGACACACCGCCATGGCATTGTCTCGCTGGCCTTAGGCTAGTGGAGCTTAGAAATGTTGCATTTCATTATAAATTTGCTTCTGAAATAATGATGCATTCTGGATGAATGACTTCACGTGGTAATCTAAGCTGAGACAAGATAGACTTTGCTTTTCTTTTGCCAATTTCAATATAATCATGGACGATTTTCTTAGACAAGTGGTCAAATCTAGGGTAGTGACAATCTAATGCACAATTTGGAATCGATCCGACATCAATATATCTAGGAAAACTACGCTACCTCTTTGAATGATGGGAAGCGACCAGCGGAAAACAAGTGACCTTACAGTTACAGGTGGCAGTATCAAAGAAATTATAAAGAAAAAATCACTAAATAATGACAATGTGTCTTTCAAAAATTCCACTTTCAAAACAACATTTCCAAGAAATTTTTGCACAAATGCAAAATATTAAAATGTATCTTTGAAGGCCATGTTAAATTCTAAATGAATGCAAATGATGTTTTTTTCAGTTTCACACTATTTCATATTGTTTTTAGACCCATCAACCAATCAAATCAGCTAAAACCTTTTGGGATGACCCAGTTTTACAACAAAACAATTTGGAGGATAAAAGTGAAAGTTGACAACAGTACTTCTGATTAAAAAGGTTAGAATTTTGAATCTCCCTTTGATCAAAAGAAATGACTTGATTTACCAGAAAATTGATTTACATAACATTTCCTTGTATTATTTAACATTTCCTGCATGTCTTTTACTTTAATTTTATCATTTTCCCCTGACTTTAAGGAATCCTATGGTCACCTCAGCGATATCCTCGAGTATTTTCAATGAAAGAAACCTTGACTATATTTAGCATAAATGTAAATATTTGTACAATATGTTTTGATACCGCCAGCTATGCTTACAATGTATAAAAACGTCATTACGAAGCATGAAATATAGGATATTAAATGAGTGGTCATTGAGTACCGAATTTGTTGAACGAGTCATCTATAAACAGATAAAAACGAGGCTGTTTGTTTAAAGATGCCGAGTTTAATAAAATCGGTATTTTAAGAGCACATTTTTTTTATTCTATTTATAATTTGATCCGATTTTTTACGAAAAATCATCAAAATTTTTGAACTTCAACATTTCAATTTTCCGCGAAACTTATAACGCCGTTAAAAACTGACGTCGCAATATATACGTTATGACGTCATTTTCGCGGTTACAAAATAGCGTTGCTATTCGCTCTGAGCTCATTTGCATAGTTATTCCACTAGTGTAATAACACCCGTGTAATATCAAAAATTTTTCAACGAGGCTATTTCACTCCTGCGACGTAGGTCATATTATAAAGTGTTATATTTGGAAATTGCGAAGTGTCCCTGGGTCCGGGTAAGCCGAAATTGGCTGATCAATGAGAATTGAACTTCGAACAGTCAACAAAGTAAGTTCACATAAAATAAATTTAGCAGAAAGAGAAAGCTTTATATACTTCTTGGTCTGTTTCGAATGACTTACAGTAACTAAAGACCAACATTATTAACATGTTCTAGTCGTGCTAACGACAGAGAAGTACATAGACGCAGGATTTTGCGCGATTGTCTCGAGCCCGGCCTAGTACGTCGGTCACTCCCGGTTTGGGTTTCATAATCTTGTTGAGCTACCCACAATTAATTTTCAAGCGTGGTGGCTCAGATGAAATGTTCTAGTCGTGCCGCGAAAAACGGCAAGAAACTATGGATAGATGCACCAGTAGTCGAATTTAAAATGAACAAACTATTGAAAGCGACGTTAAAATCAAAATCATTGTACTAAAAATTCGGTTCGCAACCACAATACTTCGAGATGATAGGCCCCTTGTGACGTCATGTAGAGACGATGTTACCATCGCATATTTTCTAATTTATTTCATCAAATCAAGGATAGCTGCAAGGCAATTTTTGATGTTTAGCTCAGACAATGGTCACTCTTGGTACTGGAACGACTTTAAGCACGAAACCTTTAAGGAATGATACTCAAAAGATCACCGATACACTCTCTTTCATATCTGTGATTTTTTAATCGACCCCATTGATTTTGACCACCACTTAAACCCACATCTTACAGACATCCGGTGCCGAACCTTCCATAAACCGACGGATATTGCTTTCAAACATGTTATAGTAACATTTTCAATCTATATGGTTTCTAAGCGACACTGCAGCCCTGAGTAAGTCATGTAAAGTTTCATTTTGTGGTAGGTTTATATTCATGGCGTCTTAATAACAGCACCGTCTGTCGGTATATGCGCTCTGTCGATGTTAGAGAGTGGTTGAAAAGCTTGGGCCAAAAAGCAAGAGTTATATTCATTGATAGTAGATAGTAGATTGATCAAGCGAATCTCTTCCAGGAGGGGTGGAGACATCGTAAAATATCTAAGGTTTCGTATGATTAGGACAGTAACAACGAAACTAACCCTGCGTTCAGTATACGGAAGCGCTCGATAAAGTTTAGCTATGCTAGTCAATTCGTGAAGTTGCTAGCCAAATATTGCAAATGCCTCAAGCAAGCACACTCACTGTTCGTGATAGGAAAGGAGGAAAGCGATTGCTTACGTTCGCAAGCGCTATGCTCTCCTAAACGCAAGGTAAGCCATAGCAACACCTCGGATTTCGCCGTAAACAGCCGATCTTAAAAGGAACTTTTGTCCTCGGATGATTTCCAAAATAATTCGATACCAGTCTCTCTCGCATTTTTCTCGTTTATTTCCATCTCACATTCCAAAAAAGGATATGTCATGAGTTTGTTTAAGAGAAAATATTATATTAAGCGAGCCTTGAATAGGAATGGTATTTAGCTCACCTAGACTGGCTAAATTATATTTTATTCTAGACTCGATAAAAAACAGCTTAGGTAAAAGATATCAGTCTCGGAAATTCGTTTTTATGACCGACGTCTCGGAAGTGAAATAACCTCGTTGGCATTTTGAAAGTTCACGGTCGTTATTACACTTGTGAAATAACAATGATCTATGAACGAATAGCATCGTTAGTAGACTATGGGCTACTTCTAATTGAGCACAGATCTTGATAATCATTTTAAATAAGAAATTACAAATTTATTGAAATATTCAATAAAAATACTGGCTTTTTGAAAGATATGGATATGTACTTTGTGTTGTGCCATACCTAATGTTAAATTTCTTCATAGGGAAATATCTGTTCAGTGCAATTACATACATGTATCTATCAATCACATAATGCAGCATGACAGCTAAAAGAATTTAGTTAATTGAAACTTTTTTCAAAATTACTTAGTTACTTAAACAAGTATATCTTTTATCTCTAATTCCGTGCATTGGTTTTGAAACAGAATACTGATGGTCATAATCTCGTAACGTATGTTACCATTTGTATGAAACAAGTCACAATTATCTGAAATGCACTCCAGTGTCAAAACTGTAGCCATTTTAATCAAAATCATTATTTCTCTTTGATTAAGATGAATTTTTTGGGTTTTACTGCATGTTTTTCCAATTGTTTGTCTGAAATGTTGGTTAGAATAAAACTTAATTGTTAGTAGAAGAGTCTTGTACTTGTGCACAAGAGAAAAAAATATGAGAGTTATACCCAAGAACCATGAGTATATTAATCAGAGTGGGCATTCTTCAATTCTTTTATCTACTTTAACACAAACTGCATATACATATATATTGAAAGTCAGCCAGCAGTGTCAAACATGAATGGAAATAGAATGTTAAATCACCAGCCATTTACACATAAAGCCCTTATAAGCATGCGACTTGAAGATTCATCATGCAATTTTTCTTATTTTTATGAATCAAGTCTTGGGTTGAATTTGAATGAGGGCTTGATATTGATGAAATCCTTTTGCTTGAAAAATTTATCATAATTATTTTATTGTTTCAGAATGTATGATATAAAAGAAGTGCTAATTCTATCTCAGATATGTTTCTCTCTGCATAAAATGTACTTGTAGTTTGTATCTAGGTCAAAGTTATAGCATTTTTTAAGGATCTTTGTTTTGCTAAAATCTTTACTTTTGTAAGAACTTAACATGTTCCAAGTAAAATATATAACTTGTGTTTTATTCCAAAAATGTGAAAAAAAGTCTCAAACATTGAAGAAACCATAAGCTGCCCCAACATTGTGTTTGGAAGGTGCCTCAGCATTGTGTGTTTGGTGCATTTCCTTAAACTATGATAGCGGCTCAATAATAATTATACCTATAAATAAGTGGTAACGTATTTTGCACGTTTTTCAAACCACAATGAGTCTTAAATAATCAAATTTATTTATATTGATTATATTGATTGATACCTTAAAATACTTTAAACAGTTATGGTATAGAGTTGATTTAGACAATGAGGGAATTTACAACAATTGCAATCAGATAGGATATGAATATGCCTATGGTAATTGATGGGTAAATTGGTTACTTTAGAGTTACGTATTTTGCCAATAGCTTGATGGCCAGATGCATAAAAAATTAAATCTCCCAAAGAACAGATGCTTATAGAAAACACAGTGAACAAAAAATTCAGTAGGGCACTAATGAATATAACATTTCTTTTGAATACATTACATTGAAATTTAAATGTAACGTATTTTACTCCCATGCATTGCTTGTAAGGGCTATATTTTTCAAGTCATAATATAAATGGGCTTCAAATACCCTTCAGAATCACAAATATCATCAACAAAACACAATATCATTTAATTTTTTACTAAATTACAGGTAATTTCTATAACAAGACATACAACTAAAATTGTTATATGAAAGTTTTGTGGGTTTGTTTTTTTAGAGTAAAGTATCTCGCATATGCCCCAGTGGCCAGACTGCTTACAATTTTCAAAATGTTTAACATTGCAAAGGTTTTTTGAAAAACATTGTTAACAATCTTACCATTCGGGCAGCCTTGAAAAAATCATTTCTATATATGTGCTTTCTTTGAAATTCAAAAGTAACGTATTTTACTTCCATGTCATGCCTTCAAGGGGGATTTATTTACAAATTATTACTACGAATTGTCTCTACATACATTCAGCAACATAAATTTTGGTATAAAAGACCACTTCTGGTCATTTTGACTCATCTTTTCACTGTACAAACCTAAAATATTGTCTTAAAAATTCAATATGTAATTAACTTTGAGGTAACGTATCTCACTAACGCCACACTTGTCAGAGTACTAACAAGTCTCAAAATGTTCTATATACAATGGACTATCAAACAAGTAGTTTTAACAAAATTCCCAGTGAGGCAGGGATAGACAACTTATATCTATATTCATAGTTTTCTATGAAATTTAAGGGTAACGTATTTTACTACAATATCACGACTCGTTAGATGACCAAATTTTTCAAAAAAATCCATAAATGGACCCTGCAGTTAATCAGCAACACAAATATACGTATAAGAAGTCAACTTTTTGACATTTTGACTTCAATTATTTGGGTACTCTTTTAAAATTAATATTCAAAAATTTTGGGGTGTGCTACTTTAAAGAAACATATTTTACAAAAGCCCCACTCGCCAGAGTGCTAACATGTCTCAAAATGTGCTAAATACCATGGACTTTCAGAAAAATATGGTCTGCAAAATTCCCCCTGGGGAGCTACAAAACCCATTTTGGCTCATGGACTATAGACTTTCGTTGTGAAAATGACGGCACAATGGGTTTGCTAACGTCATTTCGAAAACAGCATGATATGCTTCGCGAAATAACTCAAATCGATAAATATCGTATTTCTCTTGAATTATCATAAAAGTTCAAGTCATTTTATAAATAGATTTTCGTTCTCATAAAATAACGAATTTATTAAACTCGCAAAGCCTCGTTTTTTTCTATGTATAGATGACTCGTTTTATAAATACGGTATAAAATGACTACTCTTTCTTTACCCTCTTAGTAGATTTATCCTAAAGCTGGTAAATTTTAATATATATCAGATTGTTGAAGAATATTTCAAAGGGATTGCCTATTTTACTGGCACAAGTTTGAGCAAGTGATTTGGTTGATCAAGGAACAGCACTTCATCTAAGTGTTAATGGCTGCAATTATCTCCGGAGGGCTTTGTCTCGGGAATACATCCGGGGGGGGGGGGTATTGTCTTGGGGATATTTTGTCCTTACCCCATCGTTTCCAGCTTCTGTAATTCAAACGCACAAGAGATTAAATTAATCGTTTGAAATGTGTTGAAAATGAATTGCATATACATAGGATTTTTCATGATATTTAATCGAAGTCAACCTGATTTTACCCGAGTCAAGAATAGAAATACATGTATCACCAAGAAAGCCTTAGCGGGCTTTATAGCATTTTATGCCAGCGTAACGTTTTACGTCAGCATGTTAAAATAGAAAATTAAGAATGTTACCTGAGCCTCTCCGTAATTCTTCGAATTCTGGCTGACCATAAAGCACCTCTCTTCAACTTTTTGCCAGCCGTTTAAACAATCTACAATTATTGAAGAGAATAAGAGATCAGTTGTTAAATTATTGAGGTATAAAACCTGCCCTGCGTTCCGGATCACCGAACGTTGCAATAAGTTTTCCAATCGTACCCCGCTTTGCACCGGTACCTGCGTGCAAAGCGGGGTATAATTGGAAAACTGTTTGCAGCTTTTGTTGATAATAAATGCAGGGCATATTGTACCGTATGAATACTCGAAGCGCATTTATACATGTGTGTGATTAGGCTTTTAGTTTCAAATCTCCTATCGTCTTAAGAGTCATTAAAATTCTCTGTTTTATTTACATTTAAAGTATTTGAAGATTATATTGATGTGCCACTAGATTGTACTTTTGTTATATAAAAAAAAACCTTCGTGCGAGGTACTCTAAAGCTACAGGGAAGTCCTAGCGATGTTCCGAATGGACGACCTACCACGCAATGCAATATTCATATCAGCTGGCAGTCAGGCGAAAGGTAAATTATTATCTATCTAAAAGTGCACAATAAATATACTGGTCAGACTGTCCAGGTGCGAAGTCTTAGCCGAGTCCTTGCTGTGCTCACTTGGACACTTGGATTTCGTTGGAATTTTGTCACCCGTAGGCTCATTTCTTAAATCAAATTGTATTTGCATCTCATTGTGATTGACGCATTTTGCTTGCCTGTCTGCTTGCTTGCTTGCTTGACTGATCGACCGACCAACCGCCTGACTGACTGGATGATTGCATGGCTTTAAACGATGCGGTCAACATTATTGCAACGAAATCTCTTGGCGTGAATAGTTTAGATAGCGCGCAGTCTATCTTGAACGAATTTCGGTTGCTAGGCAACAAAAGTGACTCGACTCAAAGCTCAATTCAAAAACACCCTGGAAATCAATTTTAGGTTCATAAAATAAATTTAAAATATTTGTTATTCAAAGATACCGCCCTCAAGATGAAAAAAAAATATCTGAACAAAACGAAAATCATGAGAGTTTCGAAAAAAAATGGATGATAGCCAAGCTATCCTCCATTTTCGTTTGCTATGCTAGTCACCCCATGACGATGTCAGCCAATTATCCCAAGCGCCCCAAGCAAACACAGCTAACGTTCGCTAGCGTTGTTCTTTCATAAACGAAGGACAGTTCAACTGCAACATCAAAACATAAACACATACCACGTACCATATGTTGCTCCTGAAGGATCAAAAAGGTAAAGTTTAGACCAAGGTATTGGAATTTCAATAGTCAGCGAACTTATTAAGCGATTCCGTCAACAATATCCAAATTGTTACCTGTATGTCATGGGAGATTTCAATGCACACACCAAGGATTTTTTTTTTAATTTTATCCCGAACGATATCTTAATTATTGGTATTAATTCGGAATTAGACAATGGTTCTGATGCTTTTGAAATGCCGCGGAATAATAAAGAAAATGAAACCTACAATACTTTTGGTAAATCTTTGGTTGAACTTTGTTCCTTAAATGATAATCATTTTTAAAATGGCCGCTTATTCGATGTTTTGTTGGCAATCATACATGTACTGCAAATAATGGCAAAAATGTGTCGGATGACCACATTGCCTCGTTGCCTTTATTTCTATGCGTAAGCTATTTTACCGTCCTAAACAAGGATGACTCCGACCAATTTCCGTTGCAATGAAATTTGATTTTCAAAGGGGCAAGGGAGATAATCCTACAAGAACAAAATGACAAAACAGTTGAATTATTTCCCTTTGACCGCTTTGTGCAGCGCAACAGTGATGAAACCGATTTTATAACGAAACTGTGAAAATATACAAGTGTATTCATATGAAATTTGCAATCTAACTGATTGTTATATTAATGAAGCAATAGAAAAAATAGTTTACATTTATAAAAGAGCTGCCTTTACCATGAAGAAAGTTAATCAAAGGCTCCGGTGTTATTCAGAAACCGACCCACCCTAGTGGAATGATAGTTGCCATAAAGCTAAAATTTGAATGTACTCGTTGCTGCGAAGATTTCGAGTCACAAATAACCAAAGGGACTTTGACGAGTATATCAAAGCACGTAAGCATTTGTATTGAGAAAATCAATTTTTCTGAGTCAAAAACGCCAATTACTGGTGAAAAATAATTATAGGCCGACCGAATTCTGGCGCACGCTCCGTCATCATACTCGCATAAATCACACAGAATGTGATATAAATAAACACAATATGGGTAAATTGTTAAACAATTTAAAAATCTGTTGTATGAAAATAATTAATTAAATATAAGAGAATATTTAGCGATGATGAAACCTACATGCCCGACAAATGATCATGATATGATACTAAATCCGCCCATTACACTTGATGAAATCACATTAAGTATTGTATACGTAAACTTAAAAACGGTAAGGCTAGTGGGAAAGACGGAATACCTGCTGAATTTTATAAGCATTCTTGTCATTTAATATCACAGATTTTGTAACATCTTTTTAATAAAATATTAGACAATGGTCAAACTCCTAATGCATGGTGTGAAAGCGTTATGTCACCAGTGTTTAAAAATGGCTCGAGACGAGTCTTCAAACTATAGAGGAATATCGCTGATTGATCAGTGTACAATATATTTTCTTATATTTCATATGACAGATTGTATAAATAAACAGAAAGATTCGACTTGAAAGATGAAAGCCAAGCAGGGATTTGGGCCGAATATTCCGTAATTGATAATCTCTTCACATTACAAATTATGACACAAAAGTATACTTGCAAACCACGCGGCAGATTCAATGCACTTTATATTGACCTTAAAAAAGCATTTGATTCTTTGCTGCATGAAAAAATTGTTCAATATTCTATACCAGAGGGGGATAGGGGGTAAAATTTTCAATGTCATGATATCAATGTATTCCATTCATCATGCCTGTCTGCGTCTTGATGATAAAATTTCTTCTTCTTTTAAGTGTAACACAGGTACCAGATAAAGGGACATAACTAGTCCAATAATCTTTAATCATTTCATTCAAGAGTTATCGGCTTTGATTAAAGGATCATGTCCTGGAATCTATGTCCCATCTATTCCATGTTTATTATATGCAGACGACGTTGCTCATTGTGCCGACAAAGTTAATAATTTACAGCGACAATTAATGAAACTATCAGAATTTTTCATTGAAAATAAATTAGAAGTAAATCTAGATAAGACAGAAATCAATTTTGGTAGAAATGGGGGTCCATTAAGATCAATGAAAAGTGGAATCTCAATGGAAGACCAGTTAAAATAACTTCAGCATATAAATACATGGATCTCTTATTAAGCCCCAAGTTATCATGGTCTGCAGAAAAACGCTAACTGGCTTCTCAAGCAAAAAATTCTATAATGTACATAAAATCCTATAAAAACAAATTTGGCCACTTCATGTAAGAAGAATATTTTAAGTTATTCGATTTGATGGTTTTAACTATTCTTACATTTGGAGCATAAATTTTTGGGGTTTGAGTATTCTGAAATCATTTGAAATGTACAAAGTGAGTCAACTTTTAACTTGTCAACCATGTTATAAAAACCAGAATTTGTTTGATGTACGATAAGGGTGGTTTAATTTCGTCCTACTGCATTTTTTTTTAATTTTCGTAAATTTTCAGCTTTTCTCTTACCATGGAAAATTCTTTTAACAACTTTAGTAGACGTACATGTTAAGAGCATCATTGCTAAGTTTAAGCTTGATTGGCCTTGTGGTTAAGGAGGAAACGAATTTGTTCTAAGATTTTTGGCAATAAAGGCCATTTTTCAGGCTTTCTGTTACCATGGAAACAAGAGTTTTTGAAGAAATGAAATTCTTTTACCATCTTTTGAAGAGCTTCTCCCAAGGAATATCCCTACCAAGTTTCATCTTGATTGGCCTTGTGGTCTGGGAGAAGAAGAATTTTTTCTAATATATTCAGCCATTTTCGGCCATTTTTCAGACATTCTGTTACCATGGCAACCAGAGTTTTTTGATGAAATGATTTTTTTTTTCATATCCTTTGAAGAGCTTCACCCAAGGTTAATCCCTGCAAAGTTTCAGCTTGATTGGCCGCGTGGTGTAGGAGGAGAAGAATTTTATTCATATTTTCAGGAACATCCCTACCAAGTTTAAGCTTGATTGGCCCAGTGATTTAGGAAGAGAAGATGTCTATAGAAGTTATTGACGGACGGACGGACGGATGACGGACGGTGAGTGACCACAATAGCTCATCATAAGCACTTTGTGCTCAGGTGAGCTTAAAAGAATCCTCTTTTCATCTCAAATGGCTTTGGTTAGGCATGGATCTCCCAAGACAAAGGTGATATAGACTTTTTCATTAGGCAATTCCAATTAAGAATCTCAGATGGTTGTGTTCAACATTTACATGAAAACATTAATAACTCAACACGATGTGACCTCGATAAGAATATTTCTTCTCTTTTAGATCCAGAAAAATATCTATGCTGTGATATTCCTTTGAACTTTAGAACTGCATAAGCAAGATTTAGGTGTTCAAGTCATAAGTTTAACATGGAATTCGGCTGTCAATTTAACGTTTATAGAGAAGACCGAATATTTCTTTACTGTTTAGTACATTATGATTCTATTGTAATTGAAAACTAATTTCACGTTTTTTCATAGTCCCTTTTATGATGTAGAAAGGAACACCCTTTTATTTTCCTGGTTTAATGGCAAAACAGACCTATTTTCGTTTTATAGCCTGTTTAAATGTAACAACTTGCTAATCACAAAAAAAGTTTCAAGGTACATATCTGTGCTTTTTAATCTAAAAGATTCAACATTTCATTAAGCGGGAGACTAAAATAGGACTTCGTTGTTGTGCCTTTGACACATTGCATCTACAGTTTGGTTTAACTTATTATACGGTGTTGTGCTGGTTTCATCTGCAAATCTACATTTCTTTTTTATCTTAACTGAATTAGTGATCTCTAATTATTATAAAAGAACTGTAATTTCAAAATTGCATTGCTAACTCATTAATGTTTCGAATGATATGTAGCTCTAATTGTTGCTATTGTAATATTGTAAAACAGTTTGTATTCTGGGCCGGAGGCCTTTATTTACTAATAAAATTCATTGTATTGTATTGTATTGTATTGTGCTTGACCGTGACAAACCTACCGACACAAATAGAAAAGTTTTATACCCATTAACAAAAGACTTAACTTCTCAATGACCCAATTTCGAAAAAAAATAAATTATTTTGTTTACCATCATTTTTAACAAAGGTATGCATTTCTTTATAGTTGTATTCTTGTGCCCTTGATTTATTGTAAAAAAAATACTGTTTCGGTATTTTTTCTTTTATAATTTTCCCGACATTCCATTTCTTGTTGTTGTTTTGGTTTCGAACAAGGACGGTAAACAGGGAATAAAGCTATCTTTGCACGTTTTAATGTAAATACATAAATGTGGTTGCTATTTGTTACTTTAAATTCAAACAAAATAAAAGTATAAATACCTCCATACAAAAAATATCTTATTTTAGATATAACATCGAAAGGAGACTAAACGTCCTATAGGTAAACCATGCTATCTGAATGTTTATAAACAACCTTTCGATGAGTTTAATATAGAGAAATCGGGACCAACGAAATTTTGCTGTCGCGGTCTTTTAGCTATACTGAAGGATCAGAGAAACACAAAACTACTGGTATTTTAACCATCCTTTTAATTAAATCTGTAAACGCAATGTATCATAGCGTAAAAGTAACATGCTTTCGAAACCGTCTTCATCACGAAGAAACTAAAATTGAAACGACAAAGAGCATTGAATATCGATTGGGAGAAAACGGTGTTTTTCGTGATGAGTTTTTTTACTCTATCTGAATATAGGTGATTACATTTGTATTTAAGTTCCGTTATCTCACGCTTATTAAATTTCAGTTCCGTCCACCCCTACTACTGGCTATACCACAATTTCCCGCGTTTTCGAATTACGCGGTTGGACTATAACTACAGCTTACATAATCTATAGTTGAATGTTTATGTCACCAACTGTAATTGCATTGTCCCCTTGGTACAAACAACAAAGTATGTTTCTCCACGATACTGGATATGGTACTGACTGCAACTTAATACGTAGCATTAAATCAAAGCACTGAAATTACTGAAGATCGACGTTTCTGGTGACATTGTGGTAAGATATCGGAATATAAAAAAGGACAATATCCATGTAGATATATGCTAAATGTAAAATGCTACGACACATGTTCAGCAAGTTACAATGTAAATGCAATTTTTTAAGGAATTACACTTCTTTTTTTGTTAGGCCTACGTTTACGGGTAAATATACGACTAGAACATACACGATATAAAATGAATTGTCATTGAACTAATTGAATTGAATTAATTAAACGAGTCAACTTTAAATAGATGAAAAAGAGGCGGCATCGAGTTTTTTTCTGTCTTAGATGACGAGTGTAATGAATTCGGTATCAAATGAGCACACAATTGATATTCTATTCCTAATATGACCCGAATTTTTGCGATAAAACAAGGAAAGTTCGACACTTACCGAGTCAACGTATTCCGTTAAATAAACACGCCGTTTTGCGTGATGACGTCAGCAAATCAATTATGACGTCATTTTTCACAACGAAAATAAAACCATGATGCCTTTTCTTAGCTAATTTGCATAGTTATTCCACTAGTGCAAAAACACCTGTGTAATATCAAAATATTCAACGGGATTTTTTCACTATTATAAATGATTTTAATACGTGTACCTGACTTTTTATCAAATATGTGTCATCGAGCAAAAAAAGGACCACAGAAAAGGTTTTGATAAATAGATTTGTTCCATTACCGGTTAACAAAGGGTCTCATTTTCAAAAATCTTTTTCGTAATACCCAGATCGTTCCTTTTGGTCACATACGTGATTAGGGGCATCCTCTTTTTACACATAAACTATTTACTTCATATGTAATCTAAAACATAATCTTAGTTTCAAAGTAGCTTAGAATATGCTCATTGTTGATGATGAATTTGTAAATTTAATGTACACATCTACAAATAGCACCAATAACTATATATATAGGGAACAATGAAATCTCGCATATACAGCTGCGGTTTAAGGTTAATGATATCATCGAAACTCTACATCTCAAAACGTAGGCCTAAAAGTTTGCATTTGCGGTAACTCGTTTTTGCGTGAGTGACAGAAAGAGAGATAATAGCGCTAAGTGACTAAAACATCATATTAACAACTAGTTAATTAAGCGTCATTAAAATGTTTTTATCTAAATGTGGCGTGTTACATAAAATTTGATTTGCAAGACACTGTTTTGCCCGTGTTCTTTCTTCTTATATTTTCCATGAAGATTGGTTAAAAATGATATCAATTCTGAATTAATGTTCACTCAAAAAATCGAAAATCTTTCCCTATTGTGTTAAAAAATCTTATCTAGCGGATTTTTTTTCATTTTCTATAACGAACGCAACTCTGCTAATAGATTTATAGAAGGTGAAGGAATTAATGCTACATGTATATTGCAACCAGCAAATTTGTCATTTGCTTCTCACTCTACTCGCAGATTCCATGATCTGATTAATTTGGAGGAATGTTTATATACTACCTGTTGTCGATTTGTTTCGAACAATCTATGGTTGATTACACTTGAACGTCTCTTAATCTGTTGGAATTTGAGTGGCTTGGTCGATATCTGCCCGAGACTTTACGTACATCTGCCAGTACTGGGATTTTCCCGACTTATGAAAACATCTCGTTTATCAATATACTTTAATTATGTCTTAGATAATTAGACAACTAATCGCTTATGATAAAAACAAAACAAAACCAGAATTAACTAAGATTAAAGATCGATCTTTTCTAACACATATTTGCTTTGTTTACAATTGTAATTCCTTATATTGTACAATTTGTTTGAAATAAAGTATACTTTTAAAACGGCGTGAAACTGACAAGATGAATGATTTTGAAATGAATTCGGGATGAAATTGAATGAATCTGTTGTACGAGTTTTGACTGAAGTTAAGGGAGGAGGGTAATCCAATATCGCTATGTTTGTTCAAGATGAATAAAATTAGCGATATTCATTACCTCCATTTAATGAAATATGCATAAAAGTTATGTAAAGTGCTTTATATTTTCTTCAAGAACCAATCAGACGCTAACAATTTCAATTATTTCAGTGAAATCGCGATTTTTTCCATTTATATTCATTTTGAATGTAGCTGTTGAATGCATACCTTTTTTAGTCGTTTAGAGCGTTTTTTTTTTTATCGATTTGAGTGAATGTTTGGAATGAGTAAATGAAGCGCTGAGTTAGTGATTAATAATGATGTTGGTTGAGATGAATGTCAATTGCACGATGTAACTAACTGTATGTTATATGATGTTGTGTTATGTTATGTTATGTTATTTCATCCATGTCACCAGCTGCCCAATCCACTCAGGCGTTCTACTAATCATTCGCCCATAAGCGGGAGACAAGTTTCAAGTTTCAAGTTTTATTTAATAACATTCCAGAAGGTCATCGACCCATGTGGCAAAATGTGTACAAATAGCAACAGTGAGCAAAAATTAGCAACATTGACAAATATTTAGTATTGTATAAATACAATGGATACAGTATAATATCATAAAAACAAACAAAGTGAACAAAATAGACCCATTTCAGCATGAGAGATCATTATGCCTATATACTCTTATCTAGCTTAGTTTCAATTTTCCATTCGGGCAACTAGCAAAAAGCAAAGTATTGAGATATTTAAACCAGTCCATCTTTCAAAGTGTGTTAATTAATGATTAATTATAAGCAGATAGTCTAATTTGATATCAGACTGCACGTTTGTGCAGGTTGATCTCATTCTACACTATCTGCAATAACAAAACACAATAACAATGACAACAGGTTGTAATCAATATGAAATGTTTAAATAAATATTCAACATGTACTCTTAATTCCGATTTTGTCATAAAATAGGTTGTGGACATTAATGATGATAAGCAATTAACAACATGATTAAGCCATCTACTTTAGTACTGTTCTCTGTTCCAAAGACGCTGATCATTGATAAGATATATTGTCTGGGTTGACCAAAGCCCCTACAACACAACTCCATTGGGGCTGTATTTGCGAGGCTTCGATCGCCTGATGACGTCATATATGACGTTTCACATAGTTATTTGACTACAAGTAGATTTATGAATTATCGGGTTTGTGTACCCCTACCAAAAGCCCTCCCTTGTACGAAACGAAACTACAAGGGGGACATAAGGGGAAAATTGACATACAAGTACTAGTGAAAAAAACAAAATCCTAATATATCTTATATTTTTCTACCATATATTAACTTCTAGCTTTGAATAAAGGTGAAAGCACTTATTACTTATGTACGAGGGTTGTCCCAGAAATTCGTGAACTTTTTCGATTATTCAAAAATCCAGCGTCCGATTTAAATAAAACTCTTAAGTTTACAACACACGTTAATTTGCAATAGATTGGTAAAGGTTTTACGATTTTGATATGGTCATGTTGAGAAATAAAGCTTTAAAAGACACGCTCGGTAGGGGTGGTCGGCGCACGTCAAATTTATTACTTACGAATCTTATATGGTAGAAGTTTGAACGCCATTTATTTCAATATTCATGATGAGTTTGACATAAAACAACCATTGCTGAAAGCAGATAAGTCTGGAGTTCACGCATGTGTATTTTCATACAAATGACATTACGCAGTGCGCAGTTATGACGTTTTGTTTTGTCCGAGTGCAAGTCAAACGGCGTGAAAATGGCGACGTCAACGGAACGCTCGGCGCACAAATTCGTTCATAATTAGGTCTGAATTGCGAAATAAGCCCTAAACAGACCATAAAAGAATTCGAAATAAGGAATGACCGTAACTATTTGTGGCGCATACACTTTTTTACGGATAAACGAGGAATAAAAGTGAAATTGACTTAAAGAATGTCAGGAAAACAAGATCAAGTTAGGAAGAACTTATGCGAGAAGCGTCGATAAATAAATAAAAGACATTTTCGGCGACGTCAATCAGACCGCCTGGTGGGATACAGAAACTGCGAATACATGTAAGTAAATAAGCAGTGTGTAGTTTGATTTGAGTCGTGCAAATAAACGATAGGTATCGAGATTTTAAAGAAATATGCATGCACTTTCGGCAGCAAATGAGATTCGGGAGCGGTTTCCACGAAATCCCAGATTTCTTTGGTGGGTCTATCTCGATGAACTAAGGTAGTGGTAGAGTAATACTAAGGTATTCAAAACAAACCAAAATATTAATTTCCTGTGCGTACAAAACATTAAAAGTTCCTATTTTGAAATGTCTAAAGATGAAGCGATTTGCAATATAAAAAAACATCAACATTTACTTAACTCGACCATTGTCGGGTTAAAAAAATACGAAAGTGTGTATCCACGTAAAAGATTGAGGAAAATGGTTTAAAATCAAATATCTGATTGAATTCACAACAAAAATCTATATCAACAATGCTTTGAGATATGTTTTGACATGGATTCTTTCTTTGTAACAAGTATATAGGGCCGGTAAGAACGCTACGTTGATAATAAGTGGTTCAGTTTTGAAACGACGTTTCACGTATTATAAAACGACGTTAATAGCGTGCGCCGACACCCATTTACTAGTGTTACGTTTTAATATATATCTTCGCGAGTATTGAAAATAGCCCTCTGTAGTCACACCAGAATAAAGGAAAATGATTAATCCACAATACTGGTATTTTTTAGTATCATCGGACGTTTCAAATAAAAGTTATCGCAAAAGTTCACGAATTCTTGGGACAACCCTCGTACATTATGAATTGTATGGTCAACACCGATAAAAGACAGTGTTTTTGAAACAATAATTTTTGATGAATCGGAAATGTGTTTAAGGTTGATTGACAGAAAAAGAGAAAAGAAATAGTCAGTTTCTATCAAACAATGACAAATCCCTTTTGATATTCGCATTTTCAATAAACTTGCCTAGATTAGTTAATTGTTTTTTATTATTAGAATTAATTAGTTCCATGAACTTATGCATATTTGGTCTTAAAGTGAAATACCGACTAATATATATTTTCCTGATATCAGCATACAAAGGACACTCAATGATAAAATGGTACTCGTCCTCCAAAATACCACAATGTAAACAAGTGCGTTCTTCGATTGGTTTTGATGTTGGTCTAGCCCACCTACCAGTTTCAATTGCTAATCTATGAGACGATAATCTTAAACGGGAAATAAGTTCTCTCAGTTTATTGTTTTTTTATAATGTCTAAATAAGGTTCAAAACGAAAAATGGAAAATGATCTATAAAATAATGCTCTGCCGGAATTGTTTATTCTACTGTGCCAATTTTGAATAAACTGATCTTTGATCCTCTGTTTAACAATGACAAGGAAATTATTTTCATCCCCTACCCCTTGTGCATACCACGCCTCTCCAAATCCTAGATTTAACAAAGTATTTCGTAGCAGGGAACACCAATTTTCAACATTTTCATTGTGTTCCATGTCATTTTGTAATAGATAGTATACCTGCTTTAGGTATTTGTTATCGTGAGAACGTAATATCTTTAACCAAAAACGAACAATATTTACAAGTCTTAATTTATGTAACGGCAATCTACCTAACTCCCCGTAAATGAAATCATTCTGTGTAGATTTTTTAACTTTTAATAACTTTTTGCAAAACTTTAGGTGGATTTGCTCAACGGCTAATCCCGTGTTAAAACCCCATACTTCACTTCCGTAATTTAGAATAGGAGGAATCAGTTTATCGAAAAGTTGAAGTCGATGACTAATATCTAAACTGGTGAACTTACTCAATTGCTTATTCATACTATATATCGCTTTCAATGCCTGGCCTGATAGCGTTTTTTGTGCTTCAGAAAAAGAGCCACCAGTAGTAAAAACTAATCCGAGATACGTGAATTTATTTACAATTTCTAGTTTAATGTCTCCATAATAAAATTCCAGATTATGAGTTAAATTTCCAGCTTTTCTAAAAATTACAATTTTTGTTTTTAATGTGTTTACCTTTAGTTTCCAACGCAAGCAGTAACAATGAAGTGCATTTAGACTATCTTGTAATTCTGTGGCTGAATTCGCAAAAATGACAATATCATCGGCGTATAAAATCAAAAATAGCTTTAATGAACAAACATCTATACCTTCGAGACCCTTTGAAGCGAAAACATCTTCTATATCATTAAGAAACATTGCAAAGAGAAAAGGAGATAAACACTCACCTTGTCTAACACCTAAATTACATTCAAAGCTTTCACTTAAATTATTTTGATATTTAACCTTTGATTTTATAGAAGAGTACATTGATCTAATTATTTCTAAAATTCTTCCTCGCATACCCAACTTTATCAACTTATACCATAAATTTTCTCTGGTGACATAATCGAATGCTTTGCTAAAATCTATAAATGCGCAATATAATTTTTTACTATTATTTAGCATGTGATTAATTAGACCGTGCAATACAAATATATTATCCGTTGTGCCCATATTTGATCTAAAACCTGCTTGGGCTTCAATGTAAACATTATAATTTTCAGCCCAATCGTTTAATCTATTATTAATTACTCGAGTGAAAAGTTTTCCAAATACACTGAGTAGTGTAATGCCGCGGTAATTGTTGACATCGCCAATATTACCTTTTTTATGGAGAGGTATAATGTAGCCTTCTGTCCAACTTTCGGGGAATGATCCAATTTCGAAAATTTTGTTAAAAATATTAACTATATATGGCGATAACGTTTCTTTACCATAAATGAAAAACTCATTGATTAAATGGTCTGGACCTCCACTTTTTGACGTTTTTAATTGATTAATAGCCTTTATGATATCAGTGCGGGTAAATGGCGCGTTAAGTTCATTAAATATTACATCAAATTCATTCTTTTCGTACTGTTCTAAAAAGTGTAAAACATCTTCATCAGGAGTGAATAAGGGGTCGTTCGGATTGTTTACAGCTTTGAAATACACCTCAAAATCATTCAGTGGTATGTCATTACATTTCATACCTGCACACTGCTTTAACATTTTCCAATAAAGTTTGGCGTTACTGTACTTCGCTTTCACAAGTTCAGAAGTTTTTCGTTTGTCATATTCGTATTTGCATTTTCTTACACAAGACTTGTAATCCGATCTAGCCTTCACCATTTTTTGTCTATTTATCCCCGAGTTTTCGTTTCTATATGTATTAAGCGATTTATAAAATATTTTTCTTTTACCATGACATTCATCGTTAAACCAAACATTTTCGTTCGTTGTATTTGCCTCGTCATTATTTTTAACCTTTTGTTTAAACATAGGAGTAGCAACTTCCTCTATCAAATAACAGAAATCACTAACACAAGAATTGATGTCCTTTTCGTTTCGTGCATTACTGACATCAGTATCCAAATAATTAAATTGATCAGTTACTGCACCTGATGAAATCATGTTAATATACTTTTCTTTATTTTCATTTCTCCATTTATATTTGTAATCCGATTTTGCGACTAAAGTAGGTTCAGACTCTGTTAAACCATTATCAGAGTTTCTAATATTATCAATACTAATACAAAAATCTATAATGCAATGGTCAGAAATAATATTTGGATCCTTAACAGAGAACTCGCTAATACAATCAAATAGTATTGGTGTACAGACAACATAGTCGACAACGCTTCGTCCTCTACTACCAACATATGTATAGCGACCAACTTTCTTATCTTCACCTACTCGACCATTTACAATACGCATCCCAGTCTGCTTGCATAAGTCCAAAAGTAGTTTGCCATTCCCGTTCTTTGGTCGACTCTTGTCCTGTGAGTATCTCTCAGTGAAAGAGTCAACCAAATAATTATCGGGCAAATATTCAAGAGTAGAATTGTCATCTAACACAAAATCAGGATCGTCCGAGGTGTGTGCGTTCATATCGCCACACAGGATCATCCTGAAATTATTATCGTGATGAGCATCAATTGATATGATTTTTTCCAGCAATCTATCAAAAGTATGCGATTCCGTCACATCATGACGGCTGCTATTTTCTGGTATCACATAACAAAGACATATATATAAGTCAGTATCAAAACCTATCTTGTTCCCAAGAATTTTAATACAAATTGTGTCATCTTCACTTTGAAAAACTAATGAGTCGTTTGAGACAAATTCATTACGTACATATACAACAATACCACCCGAATACCTTTTGCTATTTGTTTTGATTTTCTGTCTGTTTAACACAAAAAACTCAAAATTTTCAACTTGCAGATCAGAGTTATCGTGAGTCCATGTTTCAGTTAGTAATACGATATCATGATTTTCAAAAACCGATTTAAGTTCTGTTGAGTTCAGTTTGTCTACCCTTTTTGTCATTAACCCCTGTACATTTAACAAGGCACATTTTAGCTTGACCTTCTCTGGGCGTCCAGTCTAATCTCTTGCTAAGGAATTCCCCTGTGCTTGGGATACCCCAATAGATTGCGTCATATGAGTATTTTTAGAATCCGACAATTTTCGGTCTTTTACGCGTACTGACGGAGAACGTTGATACGGATTAATAGACTGTGACCTCCTGTCCGACCTTTTCTGTGCACGAGACTCACGTCCCCTGTCAATCTGACTGGATTTTTTCATGTCACTATTTATGTTCTGTGTAATCATTTCATTGTCTGTGATTTTGTTAGTGTTTACTGTGGAAATCCTTTCTAAATTATTATTTGAAGCTATTTCAAATGTTTGTGTGGAGTTATTGGTATTCAACGAGTTTTCACTTTCTGTAATATTTTGGTTGAATACGGAATGTGTTTCCATTCCAGAATTGTTATCCGTGTTAGTCATTTGTTGATTATTGACTGTGGATGAATTGTTGGCAATATTATTGACAGTATTTGTGATTTTTGTTGGATTATTGACAATATCAAGTGATTTAACTACGAATTGTCCAACTGTTGACAGCGTGCAATTAGACTGGTCGCTTGTCATGGGTATTTGCGAATCTTCTGACTTTTCTTGTTTGTCATCGCTGGAAGTGAAAGAGCTAAATGTTGGATTAAACGACTGGGGTAAGTCACTTTCCATATATTCAGGCTCCTGATCTAGTACTAGAGTCTGTGTATCTGTGTATGTTTTATAGGTATTCACATGTTTTATTGGTTTCAGGTTAACCAATCTATCTTTTCCTATATATCGACCCCATTCTGGAAGCTCATCGCACAGTATCTCCCCATCTTGAATCAGTTTAGCTGGATATACAATTTTTAACTTAGATCTCGGATTATCTCTCTTGATATCTTTATATTTCGGCCACAAACGACTACGCGCATCCTGGATTTCTTTTGGAAAATCGAAATCAATTGAGAACTCTTTGTGTCTTAGCATGTGTGCTTTGCTCATTATTAGTTCTACATCACAATAATCTCTAAAATTTACAATGATTGGCCTTTTCTGGTGAACAAATCCGCGTTTTCTCTGTCCAAGCCTATGTGCTCGTGCGATGTAAATATGGCTAGGGTCAATATCTAGGTGATTGTTGAGAAAATTTCTTATTAGGCTGAAACAATTCTCGCCATAATTTTCACAAATACCACGAAAGATGAGGTTGTTTCGTCTCGATCTGGCTTCTATGTCAATTGACTTATAAGCGAGGCTTTTTAGTAGCTCTGTCTGGGTGTTAGTAGTGTCAATCACTTGATTCACTTTATCGTTTACCCCACCCATCACTTTTTCTAAAGATATCATACCTCTGCTTATGTTAACTTGATCATGTCTTATAAATGTGAGTTCTTGGTATATCATCATAAGTTTATCATCTAACGAGCCGTTAATGAAATTACTTCTAGGGATATGTATTGGATTATTAATTAATTCAGTCTGTTCCCGCTCTGCCAAAGATTCAAATCGGTTCTTTGTTCTCACATCACCACCAAATGACCCACTTCTCATCCGATCTGCCATTCTTTAACTTTTTAGATTTATGTATGAATTACACATAGGTTTAAGCTTTTGATCTGTATCTAAATTGTTGAAATTCTTTGTTTGATTACCCCAATATCTTTTATTTTTCGTTACCGAGTTGATTTTTTATGCCCACTGCCGCCATGTTGCTACGTCATATCAAAAGACAAATGACGCTAATTTCAATACATTTTGTCAAATGTGGCTGTAAATTGGACGACCTGGGATTCGAACTTACGATCCCAGGAAGATATTTAAAGAAGAAAATAGCCTACCTTTATAAAATACGGTGGACCACGATGATTCCACTGCCTGTAATAGTTCCCCTTCATCAGCCGGTCCAATTATTTGACGCATAGACAGGTGACAGAATCCTTCATCACTGTTGTATGAGGCAGACATACAATAAACGGCTCTAAAGCATTGGTATGAACACTGCAGAGCGCTCGATGTCCGTCTTTGTTTGTTGATGAAGCCTTCTTTAATGTTCTTCCCGTGCTCTACTCCAAAATTGCCAGTTAAAACGATGATAAAGGAATGGCAAACCAGCAAGGACAGACGCAAAATTCGGTGACATACCAACCTTTTCATTTTTTAAACTAAATGAAATATATGATTTTAAAGCAATTACACATAGAAATCTTACAACTTATTAATCATATGCATTTTTTTTTCATTGGAAAATATATTTTACACACTAGTTTCTTTAAAAATCATTACTTGTCTGCTTTCGTTATAAAAAGGAAAGAATTTCATTGCATACTATTTTCAGGTTAAACACTAATTATCCTAGATAATCAGGGGGCCGGTTTACTAAACCTCTTACGAAAAAAATGATCGTAAGTCAAAATTACAAATCGTACCTGGTGTTTTCATTCATTGTTTGATTTTTCCTTGCAATATCTCTTTGGAATCGTCTTTAGAAGACGATTCAAATGAGATGATGCATGACAGAACTCCATATTTAGTTACTGCTGTAAAAGCAACTTTAATTTTTGACTCACGCAAAAATGATCGTAAGATGTTCAGTAAAACAGGCCCCTGTTGAATATCAAACTCGTAGCGACAGATCCCAAGCATTACGTTTAGTCTTCATTCGATAAATAAAGTCTGCAGAATGAACCGATAATTGTTTGCTGAGGATGAGTGCCTGCCACAAAATATTACTTATTTAATTCCGCTGTGTCTGTCAAACGTCCACTAGCTAATTGATATTTGCCGATCGTGAAATATTGTCCGATTTAAAAAGTTTTGCCTGTTTAGGCACCTGAAATTCGAAGAGTATTCTTACTCTCAACAAATTGGCCAGAACTGCCATCTAATATTATTATCTAATACATCTAATATTAAACGGTCAAGCGAATGTCACTCAAGGGACATTCTGCTAGTGTTCCACAGAAAAAGGCTAAGTATTTTTTTAGAAGATGTCTTTCAAAGAACCGAAAATGAAAAAAAAAAAAAAAAAAAAAAAAACGCCCTGTCACGCCCTTATTTAAGGGATAATAACTATTTCAAGAACAATTTTTGAGAAAGGGTCATCCAAGGAATATTTGGGCAAAATAACCATGAAAATTGGCTCGCTAAAAATAAGAAAATGCAAATAAAAATTTCCAAGTGAAAATATGCCAGGCCAGTTTGTTGGAAAGAATTTCTCCAGGAACATTCCACGCCAATATGTTTGGGCCAATCACAATTTTGAACAAATGTTTTCGTATAAGGAACTTTCTGTGAGAGTATAATTAAAATTGGTACAGTGGTTAAGGATGAGATGTCATTCTAACATTTCATTGTAATCAAAACCCACGCCATTCCACGCAAATATTTATTAGCCAATCGATATAAAACCTTCAGTTGGCTTTTCGCAATCTTTTTCAGACTCTAATTGCAAAGTCGTTTCTGATATGCTCGATTTTGAGATAAGTCCGAACGGTGAAACAGTAGGCATTTGTATAATTTAGGATGTTGTTCGAGAATAACATCTATAATGGCATGAGATAAATAGACAATTACATTGATCGCTTATAGGGGTCTACCCTAAATCCATTGCTAACAAAGGATTCGATCCCCGGCTTAGATATCTTATCTTTGTGGTTAACTGTCATTACTAGTCTATACAACCCTAAAAAATAACCTGTGACCTATAGAAATAAAATTTTTACGACGATCACATACTGTGATGTAGCCTCTCCATCCTGTCAGCCTCGAAAGTAAAGCACCGAGAGTTGTTGAAATTGACGTTTTAAACTTACAGTGGTCGAGTTATGACGCCACAGGACACGTGCAAGTTTCCTTAATTCTAACCACGTAAAAGAAACAGTTCACTATGACTATGGCAGCATGACGTTCTTCAATCGAATGTGACGCTACTGCCAAATTCCAAGACTTTGCTTGATCTGATAAATGTCTACGCTACTTTTCGTTACCAACATTATATGCTTAATAACTCGACCAGCTGTAAGATTCGTTCGGTCTGTTGCACGAGCCAAAAAGCATGTTTACCATATATCTATGTCTCTGCCTTACTGAGTATGAGTTCAGTTATATTTGTCAAAATAAAGTAATGTAATATAGCAAAATGATCGATTTCAGGGCAGAACTCATTGTTGTTGAAAGATGATGTGTTATTTTTGTTGTTCAGTATATGTAATGTTGGTAACGAAAAGTAGCGTAGACATTTATATATATATATATATATATATATATATATATATATACTGAACAACAAAAATAACACATCATCTTTCAACAACAATGAGTCTATACAACCCTCATATATATATATGAGAGAAAGATTTCATCAAAGAGGCCTCATCAAAGAGGCCAGGAAATTAACTTTTGATTATGAATTTAGTGCTGTTTGAAAATATACCCTATTTCGTATACACTGACTTATTGAATTAAAACGAGCATTTTTTTCAATTTGGCATCAATGGCCATGCTTAGAATTGTTCGCTCAGTTATCGTTACTACAATGGTTATTCTTCAAAGGAAGCAAATTGAAAAAATATGCAGTCAGAAAGTTTCAATGAAATCCAATGACTTTGATTTGTAGCGTGTACACTAGAATTGTGCTCGGATGGATAGAAAGGAACAACTATATCGATATTCTTCTTCTGACCTTTGATCAGTAGAGTTATTAACAGAAGAAAAACATTGAAAATTAAATGCAACTATTTATATCATAAAGTTTTATTCAACAAGGTATTTTGATTTTTTTTTTTTTTTTTTTTTTTTTGAAGATGAATACCATGCTTTCTTTGTTTGTGACAAAAATTCTACCTTATTAGCAAGATTTACTTACATTCCTGGCTGAAGTCTAACCCGAGTAGAGAGAGTTTATCAATACTTTCCAATTTAAAATTCCATTAGTAATTAAAAATTTAAGTCAGTATGTTTCAAAGCTTATGGAGAATATTTTGGTTTTCAAACTACTTTGAATTGTTCTGTTTCATGAAAAAGTGTGTATGTTAGTATTTTGGCCGAATGACTTGTGATAGTGCCATAAAATAAATCATTTTATATTATATGTATTGTATTGAATTATATTGTATACTATGTATTCTAGAATACTTGCGTTTGTCGAGATGAACTTCTGTTGCCTACATTCAATAATTAAGGTAGTGGACCCGTAATAGATCCGAAACGTTTCGGAAGTAATGATTTTTAACAATGTTAACCGAAGTTTCCTAATGATTTTCATTAGGAAACCTCGGTCAACGTCGTTAAAGATTGTGTGTTTCGAAATGTTGTGGAATTATTACGGATCCACTACCTTAGTAAATGTGCCCTAATAGACATATTATGACCACCAAGGTAGTGCGTAAATTGTCCATCCAGACTGTGCGGATTGCGCATACCGACTGGGGTCAAAACTGTTCGCACTAGGCTCATTTTCTGAATGATGAATGTTTAATCTGTCTTTCTTTTAAAGAGTTTTTGAAATGTGACCATACGTTGACATATTTTGGGACCAATTCCTTTTTCCACAGGTCCTTTTAAGATTAACGGGTCACAAATAATTTATTCTTTATTTTAAACAAGAGTTACATTGTACCGGATGAAAAATCCTTTCATCCCTTTTTGAATGATGAATTGCAACAAAATTGGTGCAAAATTTGGTTGATACGTTGTTATTTTTCGAAAATGGGGATTTAGGGAGGAAGATTATTATCGAAATTCCCGTGATTGAAGAAAAAAAAAAAAAAAAAAAAAAAACGCATCTCATCTTTTAACGAATAAATTGAGTTCCCTGTCAACATCGAAGATATTTTACCAAAAGCGAGTGCACAGCTTCAGTTGTCTCGATGTATATTCTGAACCACAAAAAAGCGTCCCATATTTGAAACACGTAGAAAAAGATGAAAATATCACGATATTTGATACTCGTTGTGATAAGTTCGAGAAATTCGAGGGGTGTTGCAGAAGTTCCTTGACTTACGCCATATCTCGAAGACTGATAACCATATGAAAATATAAATCATATCATCTTATTGTGTTTTCTTTTCAATGGTCTTGCACCAAATTTTATGAAAGTAGGCCGAACACCATCATTATATGAACAACCAGAGACATTCATTGTGTGCCAAAAGGCGCACATCACAAGTTTCTACGTACGTCGCTTACGCCAAGATAGTCGAAACACTAACTGTAACAATGTATAATCCATGATTAATGCCCTGGCAGGGCGGAGCCTAAGTAACGGGTCGTTGCACTTAAGGTTAAGGGAAATCAGCTCTTATCTAATTACCTACTTTTAAAGAGAGTCGACATAAATAACTCGAGACCTTTAATCGTAGATTGGTTACCAAATCCTCGTAACTTCACCTTAATCAGGCTGAAGTTACGAGGCTGTGGTAACCAAACGATGCAATGTGTTCACTTTATCATATCACGTGAATCCTTTAGGTATTTGGATACAGTTATATGCACGCGTTAACGATGATTACGGACTAAAATTTGAAAAAAACCCAAACTATTGAAAAGTAGACTCGCTAAATTACGTCACGGTTAAGCCACGCCCTGCCAGTTCATTTATAACGCAGAATAATCATCCCGAATTTCGATTTACTATAAATAATGTCATTACATCATCTATATCCAGATTTTATCTTAAAACTATACAAATATCCGTATGATAACATCCCGTATGATATTTTTTTTTTGTTATCACTTAGTTATTTTTAGAACAATAATATAATGCGGTTATTTTTAGAAACTTGCATTTCAGTTAGAAATATCGATGAAAATAAGACAAATATAGGTTATAAGATAAATATAATACATACTTAATGTATTGTATGAAAAAATATCTAACTCAGTTGTGGGAATTGATAATTGTCTCGGCAGAGCCTCGACAATGATCATTTCTCCCAACCTCGTTAGATATTCTTTCTCATACAAAACATTAAGTATGTATTATATATATAGCGCTTTACCCACCTATCATCAAGTATAAAATAACCTAGCTCTCTTTCTTGTGATTTATTTAAAATTTTTATTTTTATTTATTTTTTCAAACTTGTCCTTCATTTGTTACTAAGATAAAGTTTTCCAACATTCGAATTTTCTCACTTGCGGCTTAGAATGTTTTAATCCAGAAACATGTCTATGGTGAGTCCTTCACTATGTGTCATTAACAATACTTTCGCTCACCAGCTCTCATTATCGATATCTGTCACAGAACGCAATTCGACGTTGTATTTCTGACGTCCTGGTGACTTTATTCTATTTATCTTATAACTATACCAATATCTGTATGATAACATCCCGTATGATATTTTTTATGATATCACATAGTTATTTTTAGAACAAAGATATAATATGGTTATTTTTAGAAACTTTCATTTCAGTAAGAAACATCGTCGAAAACAAGACAAATAGAGGTTATAAGATAAATATAATACATACTAAGTGTATTGTATGACAAATATCTAACTCGGTTGTGAGAATTGATAATTGTCTCGGCAGAGCCTCTACAATTTTCAATTCTCCCAACCTCATTAGATATTTTTTTTCATATGATACACTAAGTACGTATTATATATTTACCACTTATGCTGTCCAAGTTACTGTATTCTTGCACAAAACGTGACTGTCTAAATCGACGAAGTTATCCGGAAAAACCAGTGTGTCTGTATTGAAATAGCATGTGAACTATTATGAAATTTATTTGAGTGTTTGGTAATATGATTTGGGCTGAAATCAAAAATCTATCAGCGTTTAATTTGAAAATAAGTCTCTGCGTCGATTGACATTATATATGTCTCTATGGCAACGGCTATTTAGCGCTTTATGTTGACTTACAGAATAAAAAAAAACAGTAATATCTATTATTGATCGTTTTTTTTTAATAGTTTTCGAGATTTATCTTTTAACTGTATGACTATCCGTATGATAACAACCCATATGATATTTTTTTTGATATCATACAGTTATTTTTAGAAAGTGACATCTCACGCCGGAACTATTTTCGCCCTATAAACTTGACCTTGTTTATCACCGCGACAATACACAATCTCGCTGAGTCATTACGTACGAATAGCCTATCAATACAAACCCCATCTATTATTCCCCTTTTCAAGAAAGTTAAAAAATACCGTACTTCATCTAATAAGATAGATCAAATCATAAAAATATTAATTTCTAGCAAAATATTTTTGACTAGCATTGCAATATTCCGAATGAAAGCTTTTGCGCAGACGAATTCTACTTGTTTTGTTTACAAACAAAAAAATGAGTGAATCGGGCGAATTTTGCGATTTTACGCTCTCCGTCGATGATTTTCTAAACTTAGATCAAAAGGTTGAAGGGTTTGTAGAACTTGAAATTGACCCTAGCATATTTGATGAAGAATTGCCTTGTCCAGAGAGCCCAGTGCCGTCAACAAGCAGCACAACCCTTAACCCAACGGAAATTCCTGATGACAACCAAACTTCTACGGGGAATATCAGACATGAGATTGATAGGTTCATCGCAGATCAAGAAAATCTGAATACAAGGAGAAAAACCCTTTCTGATATCAAAAAGCTAGAGATTTATATGTCAAAAAAAGGAGAAAAAAGAGAGGTGCATGATATTCCTATGTCAGATTTAGATACCCTGATTGCTGGGTTCCTTTTGTCACTGAAGAAACCCGATGGAACTGATTATGAGCCCAGCTCCATCAGAAATATGATTTCTAGTTTTGATAGGAAGTTGAGGAGGCAGGGCTATGAACATTCAATCCTTAGATGCCAGACCAATGCATTCAACTTAACAAAAGAAACCCTCAAGGTAATAAAAATATGCTGGCAGTTTGATTAACCAAGTTTAAACTTTTTCAAATTAAGACCATTTTCTAGAATGCATAACTGTAAGGTCTCAAGTAAAGTAGGGTCTAATAATATTCAATACTGAGATAATAACCTGTAAGACTTTTTTAACAATGAGTTGTCTTTTCTACAAATCACTAATGCTTATCACTAAAATAGATACCATTTTGCTACCAATAAACGCTCCAGGGGCTATGCAAATCAAGCATATGCAGTATCCATTTTAAAAACCCATTCCAGTATTCTGAAATCAAATATCTGTGAAGATGACGCCTTCCAGTCTTTGATTTGAGTTAAATTTCCTCTAAAAATCACTCAAATTAATGTTTAGACGAAATTTACCTCAAATAAAACACAATTAAAGACAATTTTTATATCAGAGTAAGTATATTCAAAATGCTCACATGGGGTTTTCTTAGTAAAAAGTCTGGGGAGCCACTAATAGCTAATAGAGAGTGCACTCTTACGTGAGGAAATACGGTAACCCAAAATATTTTACCCTTCTACAAGTCTCAATCCCTATCAATTCTAAAGAATTTTTATCAACCTAATAAAATTCATATACAATAAGATGACAATGCCCCCGACACCGCTTTGATAGTAATAAGGAAGTTATGGCCAATGTTAAAGTTTTTGGACGGAATGACGGACGGACGGACATACGGACGGACAGACGGACGGACAGACGGACGGACGGACAAGTCAAATTTATTATGCCTCCCTATCGGGGGCATAAAAAGTTATTGCTTGTTTATAACCCATTCAACTTCAAAATATCACTTTAAATTTATTTCATTTTGGACAGTACTAAAATCATTTAACATGCTGGTAATCACATGGATCATTTTGGATGAGATATTGAGAGAATCCATCATTTTCCACCAGAAATCTCAATTAGACTGGTTTAGTGAGAGAAATCTGTCAAAGCAAAGTGTAATTTAGTGAAGGGTTTGTTAAAATTGTTCACCAAAATATTAATTTTCTCATTTGAGGTGGCTAAATGAGATATTTTTGTACATGATATTAGAGCCAGACTGATCTCTGTAAACATTAGAATTTATTTATTTCTGTACAAAATTATTGGGTCATCATGAGTTAAAATGAATTTCTGAAATAATATCTGTGTACATATTGATTGCTCGGTGCGAGACAAGTGTAACTGCTTATAAACAAATTGGCAGTTACAACTGTTTCACGCCGAGCCATGTTTTGGGGTTATTTTTCAAAAAAAAGTGTAACCTGTCACACTCAAAATAAAAATAATGATTATACCAAGAATAGGCTATCATGAGGCTTCATTTTAAAAAAAATATATTTATATATATATAAATTTTTAACCCCAGGCAAAAATGAAGCTACTGAAAAAAAGTGGGAAAGGCAACCGCCCTCAGGAAGCTGAGCCACTGACTGATGAAGATATTAATCTGTTGTATGAGAAGAACCTTTTGGGTGTTGATTCACCATCAGCTTTAATAAATACACTCTGGTTGAATAACTGTCTCCATTTTGGGATGAGAGGAGTCAAAGAACATTATGAACTAAGGTATATTCACTTCTAATTCAATGTAACATTATAAAATTTGAGGCAACCTAGCTCATTTCATTTTCCCCTGATGTTCCAAAAATTTTTTTTACTGAATTACACCATGAACATGATTGCAATTTAAGCCACATTGTTATCAATTAAGTTTACCCTTTTACAAACAATCCATCTTCTGCACTTTATAACAAAAGATATTGTTTTGAAGAAAATGTATGCAAACAGCTTGTTGAGAGCATAAATTCTTTCCTGAACTACAATTTTGTGCTTTTGGAAGGTAAAAAAATGTGTAGGTTGAGTGTAATTCTCACTTTAAAATACATAACCTGTTTGTTCTGTCTGTAACAATTTCTTTAAAATTTCTGTCATGAAAAACTAGCCCTGTGTTCAGGATTCATAAATGTTTGTAAATGATTAGAAATTATATCCAGCTTTTCACAGAAGTACACTTGCATTTCCCAAATGTTTCACAAATGTTTTAATCTTGAACCATTAACGGCTGATAATTTTTGAATAAAAAAAAAACAAGTTAAACATCCTAAAATAATCATCAGCCTTAATATTAACCAAGTTTCTGCAAAATTTTTGATAGAAATAATGTATGAAATTGAAATTTGAATACTTAGGAAATTACAATTTTATGGGTTTTTTTTCTTTATTTTTCAGATGGGGGGATGTAACATTGAAGAGAAATGATCATTATGAATATCTTGAATTGAATGAACGTCAAACTAAAACCAGAACTGGAGAAAATGCTGGAGATGCAAGAAAAGTGAAACCAAAGTTGTTCTCAAATAAAACTGCCAGAGACCCAGTTGAGGCTTATAAGAAATATGCTGAGAAAAGACCCCAGAATTTCTGCTTCTCAGATTCCCCTTTTTATATTGCCCCAAGAACCATTCCTGTGGGTAATGAAACTGACCAGTGGTTTTTTAGACAGAGGATTGGTATGGGAAAGCTTTCAGGTCTCATGAAAAATATGTGTGAAAAGGCTGATATTTCCAGAAAACTGACCAATCACTCTGCTAGAAAACACCTGGTTCAGAAGCTGAGGGATAAAAATGTCCCACCAACAGAAATTATGCAAATTTCAGGGCACAAGAATATCCAGTCAGTAATGAATTATTCTTCAATATCAATTGAAAACCAGAAAAAATGCTCAAATATTTTATCAACTACAAGCAATGATAAATTAAACATACCAAATGAAAACTCACTGCCAGGTCCTTCAACTTCAGAAATTTCCCCACAAAATGAACCTGTTCTGTCGGTCCCATTATCAAATGAAGCTCAGTCCGAGGTCCCGGCGGTAATGCCGATGCAAAGAGTCCAAACTCCATTTTCTTATGCAAACCCTGTCACCCCTGTCGCACGGGCGTCTGGCCAGCACGAAGTACAAATCCCTACATTTAATGTTTCCACAAGCAATACAAGTGTTATCACACCAATGTTTTACGGAGCTGTGCTAAATATTGGCACATTAAATGTTTATCCAAACACAAATTAACACAGTTGAATTAAATCCCACGTGAAACTTTCTGTGTATGCGAATTGAGTTTTGTGTACATGTTTCGTTGACTGACCCAGTTTTTGAATCGACGGTTAATTTAGAATAACTTGGAGGATAATTTCGCTCGCAATGGGTTGAAAATATGAAAAGTATTTGATTTATAAAAAAATTGTAAATTAGTATGATGGATTAAAGAAAAAAACTGTTTTTATGTCTTGAACTATTTTCATCGCGGAGATGATCGAGTAATTCGGTGGTAAATATCAATCCGCACAATTGACCTAGTTCTATTAATATTCTAATTTGCATATACAAGAAAAACGCATTCCTCTGCCATTAGAATGACAGAAAAAGTCTAAAATAGAGTTAAAAGATAAAAATAATACGTAAAAGTGTATTTGTATGAAAAAAATATCTAACTCGGCTGTGAGAATTGATAATTGTCTCGGCAGAGCCTCGACAATTATCAATTCTCCCAACCTCGTTAGATATTTTTTTTCATACAATACACTATATACGTATTATATATATATTGAAAGTCTACAGACTACTGGAACACCACTCGAAATAATGTTTATTAATTTCGTGTACTGTATTGATAAAAATACAAAAAAATGTACTGTTTATGTACTGTTTACTTAGACTATGGGCTACTGGGACCCCTGTTCCCCCCCCAGGGGGAATTTTGTACACTATGATTTTCTGAAAGGTACATGTATAAGCAACATTTTAAGACATGTTAGCACTCTGGCGAGTGGGGCTTTTGTAAGATACGTTACTTTGAAATCACCCACCCTAGATCCTTATTAATGCTACAATTTACTCCAATTTTGTGAAAATCTTTGGGCAAATTGCGATTTTAGTACTATCTCATACATGACTCTTGAGTATGAGTGATAAAACATCCACAGAATCCTGTATGATTCATGAAAAAAGGTGAAATATACGTTACAATTACAAAATTGTCCCTCAATATTCGCCTATATAAAGATGTTGGCATTTGGGCACCAAAAATATTCAAAGTCAACACTTGTTGGCAAAATTCACAAGATAATATGATGAATTCATATTTATATAGTTTTTATTGGCCTGCATTTTACTTGTTTTATACGTTTTAATGAAAAGATTTGAGCACATGTCATTTCAAGCCCTTAATACAATGTGATTTTATATGCCGTTCATAAACAGAAAGGAGAATGGCAGGTGCAATTCACTACTCTGATTATGCATATTAAAACAAGAATATCATTTATAACTGATATCCTTATAACATCGAATGCTTAATGTCTCTAAAGGAATGTTGTAACATACGTTACCTCAAAATATTTTACCAAAACCCGTTAAAACTGTTTTATTTTTTTATCAATAAGGATAAAAATTCTTTGAATTTATAGCTCTCACTTCTGTTTCTTAGAAAATGCATCGATACTGAATGCAAATGCGCGACCAACAAAAGATCAAAGAACCCCTAGCACTTATGGTATTAAAATTTAGACCTTAATTGAGAAGTCAATATTATATCTTTGAACATCCAAGAAGGAAATTCTTATTAAATGCTAGTTTTTACATATTGTCTTTTAATGTAAAGTGATAAATCACACAAATTGAAGTTAGTATCATTTGCAGTATCCCATCCCACAAAGTTAAAAATTTGATAACAAGATTTGAGATCATAATTTTGAAATAACCAAATCATTAATACATGTATATCCAATTGCTGAAATCAAAATACCTACACCCTTCTAAATCAGCACAGATCGCGATAATCATTTTACATTAGATATTACAAACATCCTGAAATATTCAATACAAATACTGGCTTTTTGATAGATATGGATATGTACTTTGTGTTGTACTATACTGATTGTTTAATTTCATCGTAGGGAAATATCTGTTCAGTGCAATTACATATCTATCAATCACACAATGCAGCATGACAGCTAAAAGAATTTAATTAGTTGAAACTTTTTTTTCAAAATTACTTAGTCACATGTATATCATTTATCTCTAATTTCGTGCATGGGTTTATTCGTTGCCTATAGGTGTTTTGACACAATACCGATGGTCATAATCTAGTAACGTATGTTACCATTTGTATGAAACAAGTCGCAATTATCTTAAATGCACTTCAGTGTCAATACTGTAGCCATTTAAATCAAAATTATTGTTTCTCTTTGATTAAGATGGATATTTTGGTTTTACTGCATGTTTTTTTTTCAAATTGTTTGTCTGGAATTGTGACCAAATACTTAGAATAAAACTTAATGGTTAGTAGAAGAGTCTTGTACTTGTGCACATGAGAAAAATATGAGAGTTATGCCCAAAAACCATGAGTTTATTAATTAGAATGGGCATTTTTCAATTCTTTTCTCTACTTTAACACAAACTGCATATACATGTATATTGAAAGTCAGCCAGCAATGTCAAACAGGAATGCAAATTGAATGTTAAATCACCAGCCATTTACACATAAACACCTATAAAGCTCTTAAAAGCATGCGATTTATAGACCCATCATGCAATTTTCTTATTTTTATGAATCAAGTCTTCGGTTGTATTTGAATGAGGGCTTGATATTGATAAAATCCTATTGTTTAAGCAATTTATCATTATTCATTTATTGTTTCAGAATGTTAAGATATAAAAGAAGCTCTGATTCTATCTAAGATATGTTTCTTTCTGCATAAAAATTACTTGTAGTTTGTATATAGTTCAAAGTTAAAGCATTTTTAAGCTACATGTACTTTGTTTTACTAAAATCTTTACTTTTGTAAGAACTAATCATGTTCAAGAGCATTACAATTGCATCTAATTTTCCTCTGGAAGCAGCAATTATATTTGATTTTTTTTTAAAAAAAAAGGGTGTTTTAAATGTAACATATATTACTCTCTTTGATAGCTAAATCAAAATGTATATGGCAATGTTCTATTCATTTGAACATAATATGGTCATACTCATGTAAATTTTCAGTATTGAACTGAATTGCGCAGTTTCTTGGCAAAACTAGGATGGCATGCAATGTACTTTGCATTCAATTGGAAACAATAGAGAGCTAAAATGCTTCAAGGAATTTTCAGGCCATTTTAACAGTATAACACTTTTATCGAGGTGGCTTATCCACCTAACCATAAATTCCTTGTATTTATCGCACACATCATTCCATTCACCATCCTTTTAAAGCCTCTAGATGCTTATACAATGAAGATGAATGATAATCGACTCGTTTGTACTGGCTGATGAAACCTTGTATCTCTGATATGGAATCAAATGCGCTACCAAATCCAATGTGCTACCAACTGGGCTGCAATCATGATCAACTCTTAAGAAATATCTTTAACTTTTCTGTACTAGATTGATGGAAATATTGCTTAAAAAATATTGTAGGAGCCGCTTTTTTCATCTATTTGGTCATCATTTTTACAATAAAAACTGTCGCTTATCATCAGAAGTAACATATATAACTTGTGTTTTATTCTAAAAATGTGAAAAAAACTCTCAAACATAGAAGAAACCATAAGCTGCCTCAACATTGTGTTTGGAAGCTGCCTCGACATTGAATTTGGTGCATTTCCATAAACTATGATAGCATCTCAATAATAATTATACCAATAAATAAATGGTAACGTATTTTGCACGCTTTTAAAACTACAATGAGTTTTGAAATGATTCAGATTTATATTGATACCTTAAAAATACTTTTAACATGTGTGGTTTAAAGTTAATTTTGACAATGAGGGATTTTACAATAATTGCAATCAGATGAGATATGAATAAACATATGGTAATTGATGGGTAAGTTGGTTACTGTAGAGTAACGTATTTTGCAAATAGCTTGATTGCCAGATGCATAAAAAAAATTAAAATCTCCCAAAGAACAGAAGCTCATAGAAAAACACAGTAGAGCATTGATGATAATAACATTTCTTTTGAATACATTAAATCGAAATTTAAATGTAACGTATTTTACTCCCATGCATTGCTTGTAAGGGCTATATTTTTGAAGTCATAATGTAAATGGGCTTCAAATATCTCCAGAATCACAAATATCATTAACAAAACACAATATTTTTTAATTTTTACTAAATTACAGGTAATTTCTATAACAAGACAAACAACTGAAATTGTTTAATGAAAATTTTATGGGTTGGTATCTTTAAAGTAACGTATCTCGCATTTGCCCCGGTGGCCAGACTGCTAACATGTTTCAAAATGCTCAATATTGCATAGGCTTTAAGAAAAGCAATGTTAACAATCTTCCCAATTGGGCAGCTATGGAAAAATCATTCCTATCTATGTGCCTTTCTTTGAAATTCAAAAGTAACGTATTTTACTTCCAAATCATGCCTTTAAGGGGGATTTATTTACAAAGTATTAGTATGAATTTGCTCTACATACATTCAGCAACATATATTTTGGTATTAAAAGATCACTTCTGGTCATTTTGACTCATTTTTTCACTGTACAAACCTAAAATCTTGTCTTGAAGAATTGATAGGTAATTTACTTTGAGGTAACGTATCTCACTAACGCCCCACTTGTCAGAGTGCTAACAAGTCTCAAAATGTTCTTTATACCATGGACTATCAAACAGGCAATGTTAACAAAATTCCCAGTGAGGCAAGGATAGACAATTGATTTCTATATTCATAGTTTTCTATGAAATTTAAGGGTAACGTATTTTACTGCAATATCACGACTCTTAAGATGACCAGATTTTTGAAAATATTCCATAAATGGACTCTACAGTTAATCAGCAACACAAATATATGTATAAGAAGTCAACATTTTGTCATTTTGACTTCAATTTTTGGGTACTCTTTTAAAATACATTTTCAAAATTTTGAGGGGTGTGCTACTTTAAAGTAACGTATCTTACAAAAGCCCCACTCGCCAGAGTGCTAACATGTCTCAAAATGTTCTACATACCATGGACTTTTAGAAAAATATGGTCTACAAAATTCCCCCTGGGGGGGGAACAAAACCCATTCTAGCTCATGGACTAACTGTTTATCGATGTAAATTTTGATATAAAAAACTTCAAGGCTACCTTCCGAATCACCGGAACGATGATGTTTGCAGAGGATATCATTTTTCACCAATAGCCCAGAACCGACATAAACAGTTCTCATGGACAAAGAAGGATTGGTTCACATGTACATACCAGGAAATGGGCTGTTCGACAATATGTTTGTAATAAGTCTACGCCACAGCAGCGAAAAGACTCAAAATCCAATCATAACAAAGACAAGCATATAAACCCCACCAACATTCACTGATTAGTTTAAAAAATGTTTCGACATAAAACACCGGGGCTTATCTTCGCAACTCGACTTGTGCGAAGCATTTAATTGATCTCAAACAGTGTTAAAATTAGTGATGTCATCAAATTGGAAAAGAGTTGTCCATTGGATAGTTAATGATAAACCTATTCAAAAAATGTATAAATAAACTTGTCCAAGAGCGACACTTCTTTTGTGGTTCAATATATATTCTATCTGTTAGCCAGTTGCCTTTTCGTTATATTAAATGTAGCGGACTCTTAATAATTCCGCAACATTTCGGAAGTAATGATCTTTCACAACGTTAACCGAAGTTTCTTAAAGAAATCCGCGGTTAATAATGTTAAAATTTACGACATCCGAAACGTTGCGGAATTATAACGGGCAAAATAAGTGATAAGAAATCGAAAAAAGTTATTTGACATTGAATAATTATTTTAACTGCGACAGAAATGTCTATTTATAGTTTAATTAAACAGAGGACGGTTGGGTTCAGATATTTTACACAGAACTATAACAGAAAATACGTTTTTTATCAATGATTTGCAGTGATGACGTCAAATTATATCGTGAAGTCGAGAGTGTTTTACTGTAGAAAGTCTTCGAATCTGGTTCCACACTTTCTCGCGGAAGATTTTGTGCCGTCTAATGACTAAAATTGTTTCTGGTATTGAGGTAAGAGTGAAAAAATATCATTACGCTATTCGCCGTGCTAGACGAACGTTGTTCTTACGTGTCAGACTCATCTTGCTCTATACATAAAAAAGTGAGTCATGTTATAGAGGTGCAAAGTGATTGGAGATAGTGTGTACCGAAACAACAAAGTCATCTACGACAGCTTATCTCATGAAACCTACCTTAGGCGACTTATTGCATTATGACGTTGTTCCTACCTACATTTAACTTTTTTTTTCATTTCAAATCTGTGCAAAGACGTTTTATTGCAAAAACATTTAAGCAATGTTTAATTATTGCATGAAATGAACGTTTTCAGGTCGTTTTAGGCATACGTTCACGGTCAAAACCCGGGCGTTATCGGACGCAAACGTGGATTAATAAGCAAATTCACGTGCCGTTAACGTCCGTTTTTTTAACTGAAATATCCTCGGTCTGAGTCGATATATATCATCAGTTTCTATGTATGGAGCTTAAATAAAGACGTTGATCTTATTCCCGCGTTAAATTACGTGAAATCATAAATCAACCAAGCAACGTCAGTATAAACAAAAGAGACGGTGAATGCATAACGGAATTTTTTCACAGGTTTGGATCTAGTTTAAAAGCGTCCTTATAAATTATTTTGGAATCCCCGCTTGAATAAATACTATAGCCTTTTTGTTTTTTGTAATGATAGCGTCAATAACCGCATCGTACTCGGGCGTTTAAACATTTTTGGGGTCTCTACAAATGTTAACGCCCTCAAAATAGTGATATTATCCTGTAAAAAACACTCGGCTTTATCGTCAACGTCGTTTCACACGTTCACGTGACGTTGACGTTTCCGCGTATAATTCTACATCAACTTACGTTATATGGAATTGTGCGTTGCAAACTATTGGCTGTACAATTTGTAGCTTTTTGATCCATACTGACTCATGGATTTGACACTCTGTCTGGTCTGCAGAATATATCTTCTTTAAAACCGTAAATCAGAGCTCGAGTGTCCTGCCATTTTTAAAATAAAAGCGTGAACGTGAAAAAACGACGTTGACATCATATCCTATTTACGATAAAATAAGATGGCTATTTCGATGTCTAGTACATGTATCATGTAGTAGTGTTTAGATTTGTTTCAATTTTCTTGGAAAGGCAATTTTGCAAAAATATTGAAATACTGAGTGCTTTTATTACATGTTTATTTTATTTCCTTCCGAAAAATTTGTTATATTGAACTTAATGTAAGTAACGTCTTTTTATTTACAACATGATGAAGAACTTTTGGGGAAAATCCAATTAGTTTGAAAGTACACGTGCTGTTTGTCAAGGGCAGATCTTGTTTAATTTGACCTTGACGTTGTTATGCAGGAAAGCTTTAAAGTACATGTATTTCATCTCAAAATGTCTGCATTGCAGGAATTATAGACGAGCCTGTGCGTGGCATTTCTAACAATTTCAAATTTGCCCAAAGCAAAAACCCTAACTAGCCCGTGCATCTGTTAACAATGCTGTTTTAGTGTTGTTGTTGTTGGGTTTTTTTGTCTTTTTTTTTAGGGGGAGGGTGTTGTTGTTTGTGTTGGTGTCGGTGATTTATTTTTTCATTTCTTGTTGTAAAGGTTTTTTGTGAAGAGTTTTCTTTTTAAAAGAAATTTGTTTAAAGTCCAAGGATGTATTACTTCTGGTACTGACAGTATTAAGTTGACGTTGAAAGATAACCAATTTTAAGAGTTCTAAGAAAAAATTTAAGTTTTTCTTACAAAAAAGGCTTTGCCGTGACGTTGTACACTTAGTTTGAAAAGACAACGGATTGCTTTCGCAAATTTCATCAATTTAGAGGTTGATTGATTGATTGGTTGATTGATTGATTGATTGATTGATTGATTGATTGATTGATTGATTGATTGATCGATCGATCGATCGATCGATCGATCGATCGATCGATCGATCGATCGATTGATTGATTGATTGATTGATTGATTGATTGATTGATTGATTGATTGATTGATTGATTGATTGATTGATTGATTGATTGATTGATTGATTGATTGATTGATTGATTGATTGATTGATTGATTGATTGATTGATTGATTGATTGATTGATTGATTGATTGATTGATTGAGTGAGTGAGTGATCGATCGATCGTTTGATTGATCGTTTGATTGATTGATTGATTAATTGATTGATTGATTGATTGATTGATTGATTGATTGATTGATTGATTGATTGATTGATTGATTGATTGATTGATTGATTGATTGATTGATTGATTGATTGATTGATTGATTGATTGATTGATTGATTGATTGATTGATTGATTGATCGATCGATCGATCGATCGATCGATCGATCGATCGATCGGTCGATTAATTGATTGATTGATGGATGGATGGATGGATGGATGGATGGATGGATGGATGGATGGATGGATGGATGGATGGATGGATGGATGGATGGATGGATGGATGGATGGATGGATGGATGGATGGATGGATGGATGGATGGATGGATGGATGGATGGATGGATGGATGGATGGATGGATGGATGGATGGATCGATCGATCGATCGATCGATCGATCGATTGATTGATTGATCGAATGATCGATTGATCGAATGATCGATTGATCGATTGATCGATTGATTTATTGAATGAAAAGACTTCAACGCTGATTTACTATCTTTTTAGTAATATCGCTGATGGATTCCTGGTATTTTTCACACCAGTACAACCATCACATCCTTTCCTAGCCTCCAGCTACTATCTCATATAGGTTGACGGTTATTAAGCCATTGATGGGAGACAAATAGTCGGGAAGAACGAGTGCCGCCGTCGGGGATCGAACCAGGGACCTCTGGATTGATAGTCCGACGCGCTACCAACTGCGCTATGAGGGCGACTTCAGGGGACGCATTTTCAAAAATCTTTTACGCAATACCCAGATCGCTCCTTTTTGAATGGCGGGTCACATATATATCTTCAAGGGCACACAGCCTTCTTCTTTTACATGAACTGTTTACTTCATATGTAATCTAAAAGAGTTCTCTTAGTTTAAAAAGTAACTTAGAATGTTCTTATGAGTGTTATTGATAAGTTAGTAACTTCAATGTACATAACCGCAAAAAGCACCAAACAACTATATTGATAAGGAACAAATAAAATCTCGCAAGTACAGATGCAGTTTAAAATTTAAAGATATCATTGAAATTCTATATCTCAAAACGTAGGCCTATAAGTTTGCATTCGCAGTAACTGAATTCTTGTGAGGGATAGACAGAGAGATGTCAGCGTTGGGTCTGTAAAGTAAAATGTCGTATAGTTCCGCAAGTTTATGTGAGTATCGAGAAACCGTTATTGCCTATCATTTTCAATGTAAAATTGATCTTTGACGCCTCACTATAAATTGAACAACTGTAACAACAACTGGTTTATTGAGCCGTATTAGAATATTCTCACCCACACTGAAACGAATTTCTAAACGGCCACCTTGCGTTTGCCACATTTTTACATATCTATACTCATTTAATGAAGTATCTTTTATTTTCATATGAAAGACCGTTTAATTCGGCGTATTCTAAAAGAAAAATGAATTTGAACTGTTGTCCTTGGTGTCTGTAGCAAACAATCAAACACAAGAACCCATCACGAAAGTCACAAAAAGTGTTCATTTTCGAAGAATTTCAAAATTTCAGCCAAAGAAATACTCGGCGATTAATCCTTTGAATGTAAAATTTTGTTGACTATTGCGTGTCAGATACCAAATCACTAAAGTAAATAACATTCAGGCTCTTTTGTTTCGCACACAAGGATAAAATGCTAAAATTACCCCACCCAACAATGTTAATTTGAAAACAGGGGTACTCTTGAAGTTCCATAGAATTCGATGCTTTCGTCACATTTTTTCAAGTCGATGTTTATTGAAGATTCTCGCTTAATGATTTTTCTAATAGAATTCAACTATTTCCCATTTCAGATACACTAAGTGGCCGTTTAGAAGTTCGTTTCAGTGTAAATGTAGTACAATGGATAAAATTTGATAGCGGCGTAAAACAAAACAAAGTCTGTATCACCGGTATTAAAACCGAGCTATTTTTTCGAATTCTTTTTCGATTGCTCTTTTTTTTGCGTGACGGGTCACACATATTTCTTAAACAGAAAAAAAATGAAAGGGTGTTAATGCCATTTTTCATTCCTATTTTAAACCGTAAACATTGGCTTTACAAGAAAAGACCATTTCATTCCTTTAAAATTTGCATTAACATTGAAACTTGCCGAAATTGGGTCGAAGCATTTTACATTTTTCATATATATGCATGGATAGTATCATATTCGTGTCGTTTTATTTTCCCCGCAGTGCCACCAGAAACGTCCACCTTTCTTTTATTTTTAGCTCACCTGAGCACATCGTGCTCAAGGTGAGCTTTTGTGATCATTGAATGTCCGTCGTGCAGTGTGCGTCGTCCGACGTGCGTCGTCCGTCGTCATGCGTCAACAATTTAAGTGTTTACACTCTAGAGGCCACAAATGTGATCCAATCTTCATGAAACTTGGTCAGAATGTTGGCTAGGGTACAAAGATGAATCCTATTGTAAATGGTAAGGTTCCATGCCAACTCACAGGAATAGGGGCCTTAATGACAATCATCTTTTTTATGGTCTAGATGCCACAAAGAAGGCCCAACTTTCATGAAACTTTGTCAGAATGTTGGCCAAAGCAAAAAGATGAACCCTATCGAAAATGGGAAGAATCCATGCCAAATCACGGGTAGAGGGGCCTTTATGACAATCATCTTGTTTAAGCTGTAGAGGCCACAAATATGGCTCAATCTTCATGAAACTTGGTCAGAATGTTGGCCAGGTCACAAGGATTAACCCTTTTGAAAATGGAAAGGATCCATGCCATATCACGGGAAAAGGAGCCATAATGATAATTTTTGTTATAACTCAAGAGGCCACATTTTTGGCCCGAAATATTTAAAACCTTGTTTGGTATAGAAATTATCTCCTTTATGACATCTGCCTATTTAAATGATGTGATGTCCCAGGGATCAAAGAGACTCAGGTGAGCGATCTTGGACCATCAGGGTCCTCTTGTTTATAAAGGAATGCAGTACCTATAGCTCCCATTATCTTATTACGGAGATTTGTAATAATGCATTATATGCACTATCTATAATGTACTTTGCGACATCAGATAACCTGTTACTTCGAATTCTGAATGACGGCTTTTCTGCCCAGTCAGGTTATGATTTAATACTTGTCGTTCAAATTATTATTTTTATTATTATCTTTGTTATTATTTTTGTTATCTTTTGGGTGACGTAGAAGCACCTGTTTGAAGAAAGATGCTTTATAGGCAACTCAGTCTACCAAAACTAGACCAAATTAGTTAAACGGAAGTTTTATGATATATATTATTTGCCAAATCAAATTCAATAGGTAATATGATATTTTTATACTCATTATCATTACTAATCAAATTCTGAAATTCCATTGTTTAATCATGTCAGCTCTACGCAATTCACTATGTTTGAATAAATAAATTTGAGAAGTTTCATAATGCCTAACTCCCTATCGACAGATGTAAAACGCAATTAAACTCCAATGAAATATTAAATATAGCTAATTACCAACGGATACAATCAAAAGTAATTGCAATGCCATAAATTAGAAAAATGAGATGCAATAGGTCTTTCGGGAAAAATCAGCCCTTCGATCTGCAAGTCAAGCGTTGTAGGATCTTGAAAACTGTTGTAATCTTTTCATAAGTTAAAAACGTAAATATTTAATCCATTAAGAATTCAGTCTTTTTCGAAAGACTTTTAAATAACAAGCTTGCAGCTCTGTTTTTGAGCCACAGTTTTCATCGAGGCGACATAGAGCATTAAGCATCCGTCTTAAGTAAGCCCAATAGCATTTCGTTTTTTTAAAGTGGACAGATACTTGGCAAAAATATTTTGAGCATGAGTGCCTCTACGAACGTTTCAACCAAGTTGTACATTTACATAGGAAATATTAAGAAAAGTCGAATGATACATGGAATTCCAGGTTCATTATGCACTTTACACTGTATGGAATCTATGTACGTTCAAAATGTTAGGTGCACCTTAGATAGTAGCTGTTATTCGTTAAAAATTGGGGGTCACACTTTCCTGGCCAGAACTCCTTTTTTATAATATGACCAACGTTGCCTGGGTGAAATAATCCCGTTGAATATTTTTGATATTACACGGGTGTTATTACACTAGTGGAATAACTATACAATTGAGCTCAGAGCGAATAGCAACGCTATATTGTAACCACGAAAATGACGTCATAATCTATGTTTTGTCATTTTGAAACGGCGTTATAAGTTTCGCGGAAAATTGAAACGTTGAATTTCAAGAATTTTGACGATTTTTCGCTAAAATTCGGTTCATATTGTAAACAGAATATTAAATTTGTGCTCATAAAATACAGAATTTATTACACTCGTCATCTTAAAACAGATAAAAACTCGGCGCAGCCTCGTTTTTATCTGTTTATAGATGACTCGTTTAATAAATTCAGTATTCAATGACCACTCATTCAATATCCTCTATATATTTCATCCCAGGTAAAAAGCATGAATTCAAAGAATAGTTGTTGGAGAGTCAACGGTTCTTAAAATTCTGAAATTAAGGTAGTGGACCCGTAATAGATACGCAACAATTCGGACCACATATCCTTTCACATTGTTAACCGAGGTTTCCTAATGAAAATCATTAGGAAAGCTCGGTTAACACTGTTAAAGTTAATTACTTCTGGGACGTTGTAAAACTATTACGGGTCCACTACCTTAAATTGTATTGTTTACCGATAGTATTCGATTCAATAAATTGTTTCGTGACGTTGAAAATCAAAGCGAGTGATCGTGACAAATCAGGCTATATCTTATAATACAGAAGGTCTTAGTTAAAGCTACATACAAAAATGATCAGATAAATGTCTTCTGTATGATAAGGGCAAGCAGCATTCGACAAAATTTATACTCTTGGGTGATGTCTGACTTTTGGAATACTTTAAAACCGTATTTATCTAAAATATGTAAATCTTCTATGACACAAATTATTCTCTTAGAAAATGAAAACAATATTACTGATACAAAAGAAGTTGCCCAAATTTTTAACGACTTTTATGTAAATGTAGCAGAAAATATTGGTAAAGACTACAATTTTGATCCCCATGACCATCCTAGCATACAACAAATTTCTGAGAGGGATTTTGGCATTTCTTCCTTTGATTTTGACCTCGTTAACAGAAATGCAGTCTCTAGAATAATTGACAATTTAGGTGTAAACAAAGCCACTAGAATAGACAGAATACCTGCTAAACTCCTACATTCAGCAAACTTTTTGTAGTAGAACCAATAACAGAACTAATTAATTCCTCTATATGCAATGAAAAATTTCCATCAAGAATTAAAGAAGCGCAGGTGATACCTTTACATAAAAAGAATGACATCATGAAAAAATCTAAGACCAGTGAGTATATTACCCATGCCATCAAAGATATTTGATAAGGTCATTTCACAACAACTGAGTGATTATTTTGCGGGTATCTTTCATGACTATTTATGTGCATTCAGGAGTGGTAATGGGTGTCAGACTACAATATTAAAACCTTTGGAGGATTGGAAGATAGCCCTTGACAATAACCAATATGTTGCTGTCATTCTAATGGACCTTTTAAAGCTTTTGACTGCTTGCCTCATGATATTTTACTTTGTAATCCTTCAGCATATGGACTATGCAGTCAAACTTCTAGAATCGTATTTAAGTCAAAGAAAACAATAAGTCAAAATTGGCAATTTATTAGTTCATTTAATGACATATAACAAAGGGTGTTCCTCAAGGTTCAATCCTAGGCCCCAAACTATTCAATGTTTTCATTAATGATATATTCTATTTTATACATCACAGTAAACTTTACAATTATGCCGATGACAACACTTTATCTTACATCAAATTTTCAAGATCTTGTGCAAACTTTAGAAAATGAGAGTAACACTCTAATAGACTGGTTTAATTTAACAAAATGCAGGCAAACCCTGATAAATTTCAAGCTATAGCTGTAGGTAAAAAGTCTAAGGCAAAATCCCATGTCTTCAAAATTGGAAATGCAACTGTATCATGCGAAGAGGTTGTTAAACTTCTTGGGATAGACATTAATTTTCAACTCTCTTTTGACCTTCAAATATCAAATCTATGTAAAAAAGCAGCACGAAAACTTAATGTTCTAAAACGCATCGGAAATAAGCTTGACCATCTAAACAGATAAACCATTGTTCATTCTTTTATCTTATCAAATTTCAATTTGTGTTCGTTGTCATGGCATTTTTGTTCAGTTCGAAACACAAATGAAATTGAAAAAATCAGGAAAAAGGATTGAGATTTGTATATTCAGATTACAGTTCGGCTTATGAAGATCTTCTCATCAGAGCCAGACTTCCAATCTTCCATATCAGACGCATGAGAACAATGGCTCTTGAAACCTTTAAAAATTTTCATAACTTAGCTCCACCTGTCCTAGGAGACCTCATTCGGAAAAAAGAAAGCAGCTATTACTTTAGATATTCAAATCTATTGCAGGTTCCTTGGGTAAGAACAAGCAAGGTAGGTAAAAGTTCTTTTAGGTATGCTGCCCCTGTACTGTGGAATGATCTACCAGAGCATGTCAGACATTCAGGGAGTTTTGGGCAATTCAAAGATTTAATTGCCAGTTGGAATGGCCAGAACTAACGCTGCAGTGCATGTTCTAATTAACCCAGTGCAGGGGGGTGGAGGGATTTTTCGCCCTTATCTCAGTTACAGCTTTTGCTTTATGTGTGCTTCACTTACTTGTTCACTCTCCTGCGTTCAGGGTCATTTCTTTATTCCTTATTTTTTGTCATTATTCATATGGCTAATTTGCAAATTTTCTTCATTAAGTCTGTTATCTTATTTTTCAAACACTTTGAATCGTTCAATGTTAGTATCAAACTTTCTCTTTTTTTTCTACATGGTGTCAAATCTACTTTTGGGGTTCCTTTTCTCGTGGCAGTAGAGTTTAATACTGTCCAGGAAAGGGTTTAGATTTGACCTTTTTTCCTTACTGCTTTTAAAACTGGTATTTATGCCTTTAAAAATGTCTTAGTGTATGCGTGCTCAGCATGATACTTTTATATATCAACTGAATCTTAGAATCCTATATTAAAAAAGCTCCTTTTATTTAATTTGCTATTCTTTCTACCGGGTATGTTAATTTTTGTTTGGGTGTATTATTTCATCGAGGGTTTGTTTCCTGCTGGTAGTAGTACTTGATACTACTCAGGAAAAGGGAAGGGAATGGATGGTAAAACTTAATCATTTATTTATCTACCACTTTTAAATCTCAGGTGATTTATAATGTATCATTATCTCCATTTTACTAGTACACTTAATTGTGCTTATCTAATATTCATAACCTGCTTTCTATACGTTTAAACTTCATTACCTTTTTGTAAGTTGAAATTTTCTTATATGTATGTTCCTAACTATGTCATATGATTTTCTAACCCATGTATGATTAACATATTATGTTAACCTTAGAATGCTTTATATATTAGTCGGTTCAAAAGCTAATGTTAGCTTATGTTGTTTGTTATGCTGTCTTGTCGACTTTAAATAAATCTTATCTTATCTTATCTTATCTTGACACTTGCATTTACTGTGATGATACATCCATAAAGCGCTTGAGTTACTCAGAAAGAGCTACTTGAATGAAGCAAACATAAAAAACTACGGAAATAGAATTAAGGACGATTTCGGGATTTCATTCTTGCGCAACGTCTTTGCGCATCTAACTCTTCAATAAGGAGTATGCGCTACAAACTTGCACTTAACTCGGACGCAACAAAAACACTACAAAACCCCTCTAAATTTCTATATTTCGCGGAAAATGCTTTCATAAAGACGATTAACTAATCCTGTCACTAAAACATAATATAAATTATCGCAGCCATGTTATTTTATAGATATATAGGATATGACGTCAGCGTCGTTTTTGTAGGTATTTGTGACGTTAACGTTCCCGCGCATAATCAGACATCAAACAACGTTATCAGTCGTATATCCGATAGCTACATGGAACCGTCACATTTCATTTTGACGGGGTTAATTTATGAAAGGTTGATCTTGATAAACGATCTTGTCCTTGTCAAATGATCTTGTCAGATTTTTAATTTCCAATGTTTGGATTAAATTTTAACAGACATGGGTGTATTTGAAATTTTTTGGGGGAATGGGGGTGCGAGCGAGATAGATGACATTGATCTCATCATATGACTTCGATCAGGGAATTTGATGATGCTTATTGACAAGATCAATCATTAATCCATGTGTGAGTATTCTATTTTCAACAGGCTTGAAGATTTTTGAAAACACAAGACTTTTGCGTGAATTAGGTATCGTTGGCCTTGATATATGACCTTGACCTTTTCATATGATTTGACCTTGGATTCGTTGACACAAAGTGATACCCTAATTGTTGAGGAATTCAACTCCATAATCGATTTAATTTAAGAAGGATTGAATATCATTGATTTTGTACTTAAACTTGGTGACCTTGAATTTTGCAGTTTTTCTCAAAAATTAGCAATATAACACGAACATATACTTATCTACAAAATATAGAAAAAATAAAATTTTCTATCTCAGAGTCTTTGAGAAATTTGATCAAAAGTTACAAACTTTGAAAATATTCTCGTTCATTTTCGATTTACCAGTTTTTACGCATTGAGAAAAAATACGTAAAAAATCACTATTTTTCCGTCCAATCGATAATTGTGTATTAGATTTAGTGCAAAAAAAAAAACCTATCTATGAAATTATATAAAATTGATATGAGTTGTTTGATTAGATTTTATTGTGTTATGGTTTTATGTAATTACCAAGAAATGAAAATCGGCGAAAAAATCGGACAAAAATTTACTCGATACCTATGACATTCTATGACGTTTTACGAAAAATTTGATTCGGTGACCCCCTTTTTTCTTTTCATTATTGCAATCGGCATATTTTAATCTACAAAATATGAAAAAAATTAAATCTCAGAATATTAATTCTAGCAATCGTCCTTGAACAAATATTTCGAAAATTTCATAGGTCGGGCGAAAATAAGGATGGGTAAGACATTTAAATTCATTTTTATTTTTTATTATTTTTTTTCCGATAAAAACAGAAGAGTCGGGGTCAGAGACAGGGTCGGTTGGGTTAGCGGAAACACAGCATTTTTTTACGCCTAAAGTAAACTTGTGTAAACAATACTCGTTATAATTTTAAATACGTCAACGATAAAATGTAACGTGACCAAGTTAATTTAGGGCCTTATAAAGTATACCACCCCGACACTTAATTGACAGCCTTTAACTATTTTCGTAATATCGACAGAATTGAGTTTTTTTAATCAGGTTGCCTTGCCAACATTCTCGACCTAATGTGACACCAATTAAGATTTGTACATGGGCGGAATGGAACAACCACTCGAACTGTTTCGACAATTGGCGTCCATTTTACCACGATGCGACTGCATGCTTTGTATAGACATAAAATCACGTGCCATGATAGAATGAAATATAAATTGTTTGTGGTCCGAATCTGAACGAAGCCAACAAGTTTTGTCAGTTGTTTTCGTTGCCTTAAATAGATCATGAGACAAAATCGAGCGTTGTGTTCTCGTGCTTAGTCTTAAACTTGTAGATGTAGTGACTCAGCTGCCGTCATAGCACAGTGGTAGCGAGTCTGACTATCATTCAAAAGGCCCCGGGTTCGATCCCCGACGGCGGAACCCATTCTCAACTTTTTGTGTTCCATCGATGGGTCGGTAGTCGTAGACCTATGTGGAATAGCAGCTAGGCTAGGAGGAGGCTAGGAAAAGTAGTACCCCATACTGATGTAAGAAATACAATGAATCCCTTGAACGGTGTTCCAGCAGCCGCGATACCTGGAAGATTGTTGAAAGCGGCGTAAAACCCCATTCGAACAAACAAATATCTGTGCACACTGTGTACATGTAAGCCAAGCTCTCAAGCCAGGAGTCATAGATTTTACATCCTAGATGGCCCATATTTGACCCTTTTTGACAGAAGGGTCGCCAATTATATTAACTAACTCTCCCATCCTTCGTTTGAATGCACATTGAAAATGTCGGGTAAAAACATATTTAATTAATGCAGCTTCATTTCGGGCGCATGATCCTTTTTTTTTTCTTTTAGTCACAAGTTATAGTTAACAAATTCATAAAATTGATAAAATGAATAACTTTAGAATGAATGAGGAATAAATTTGAATGGTTATCTGGAGCTTGTTTTGAAAGGAATTTAAAGGAAGTACCTCCCTTTTGAAAAAGCTATGTATTTTTCTGTTTTCGTGTCTTCGCTGTCTACTAAGACGCTTAAGGTAGTGGATCCATAAACGTTCCTCAATATTTTGGACCACATATTCTTTCACAATGTTAACCGAGGTTTCCTAATGAAAATCATTAGGAAACCGATGTTGGATCATTTTTGTAACAAATCATATATATAACATCTGTTACATATATGATCACATATGTAACATGTGTTACATATATGACTCGGAAATCATATTTTGTGTCAAATATGATCGATGCCGGTTTTTGATGTGACATGAAATCACATATGTCACAGGTCAATTTTGATTTAAAAACAGTACATATTACTACCACACATGCCTGCTAGTCTGCCAACTTAAAGCAACTAGGCTGTCACCTTCACGCCACTAAACTGGCAACTTCCCAAACATTATCAAGACGGGACATGATCAATTTTCACTGATCTCCTACTACTGCAGATGCGCAGGCTGATCTATATGATGTGTGTTTTGCCTTGAGATCCAATCTGCAGATCAATTTTCTTGCTGTTTGGATGTTGCTGGACACACTCACGTGCGCGCTCGAGATGCACTGGTGCCTTAGCCAAAAAAATCATAATTTCACACGTCCTCTCTGTCCTCTCTCTCTCTCTCTCTCTCTCTCTCTCTCTCTCTCTCTCTCTCTCTCCCTCTCTGTCCTCTCTCTCTCTCTCTCTCTCTCTCTCTCTCTCTCTCTCTCTCTCTCTCTCTCTCTCTCTCTCTCTCTCTCTCTTTCTCTCTCTCTCTCTCTGAGGTTGATTCAAGTTGGAGTGAGTCTCAATCGCTCTGATGTGCTAACTATTGTTTTGTAATCGAGAATAAAAACAATAGTGTAAAGAATATAATGATGTTGCTATTGCTGTTCATTGTTTGACTACAAATAGACAACTTAACCTGTTACATATATGCTTCTCATGTCTACCTCCATTTCGGACAAACACATTTGTAACACACTTTATCTGTTACGAATGTGATCATGTACGTAACAAATGTGTTACATATATGATTTGCTACAAATATGACCCAACAAACCTCGGTTAACACCGTTAAAGTGCATTACCTCTGAGACGTTGCAAAACTATTACGGTTCAACAACCTTAAAAATCAACACAAGCCAATGAAATCGTAGGATAATTTATTCGATTTTTTTTTTTAAAATGTGATCGTTTTGAACGATTTCCAAGTATTCTTGGACTATTTTGGAACGTTTCTTAATGTTGGAAGTACGTTTTCGGAAGAATTATTGGAGCACTGAGCGAATGATTTGGAGTGGTTTTGATCGATATTGGTGTTCATTTCACGATGTTGTTTATTTACATCTACTGTGTGCGATTTAACATTTAAAAATCCCATTAACCTTTGTAATTATGATACATACTGTGAAGTTATCAAATCATAGTATTTGATTAGCATGTGATGCTGAGTGAAATTCTGTCACTGACTTTTTTTTTATAAAACGATCTTTTACACAACAAAAATGTTATCTGTCAAGTGTTTCAAATTAGTAATTATAATTAGAGCACGACCTGCATTAGTTTAGTTAGTATACTAATCTATTTAAGTAGGTTTGTGCGTATCAAAGGCTAAAGTGTATAGAATCGTTCTTGAACACTCAACCCAGCATTGTTTGTCTCTCACAAATGGGTTGATAATCGTAGACCTATGTGAGATAGCAGCTGGAGGCTATGAAAGAATGTGGTGGTTGTACTGGTGAGAGAAATACCAGGAAACCATTGTTAGGTGCTAGGTGCTCCAGCCGCCGCGATATAACTGAAAAAATGTTGAAAGCGGCGTTAAACTCCATTCAATAGTAATAATTCAATTCAATCCAGCATTGTGTTCAGGATGACAAAACGGTGCAAACTGTATGTACAAGTAATTCATACGATTTTTTTGCACGCAACTGCACGCGAAAAAATAGTTTACACCGTTTTGTCATTTTAAACAAAAAGCTGGCGTCTTACCGTCACTAAAAGAAAGACAGTGGCTCAACTCTACAGGTACCCAATACAGTTATTTACATCGAGAAATTGACAATCACCTCAATCAAAACAATTTTTAATGGCTCATTCAGCGCTCCATCCATTTATTCCAAACACTCATTCAAACCGTTCAAAAACGCTCAAACCTATTGAAAAATATAGTATTAACAACTCAATTCAAAATAAATTTCCCTAGATAAAAATCGCGATTTCACTGACATAATTCAAATTGTAAGCGTCCAATAGGTTCTAAAAGAAATGGGAAGCTACATGTACATGTATCTATAGAACTTGAATGCATATTTTATAAACGGGAGGTAAATGATATCGCTAATTTTGTTCATTCTTAACAAAATTTGCGATATAAGATTACCTCCCATTATATTCACTCAAAAGTCGCTCCACACACTCATTTAATTGCATTCCTAAATCATTCACCTTGTCAATTTCATGATGATGTTAAGTGTACTATAGCTAGTTTGATAGAGACTGGCCATTAAGTGTTCTGCCTATAAACACACGCAATAAAAGCTATACTTAGTTCCAAAAGAAAGTGTGCACATATGAATTTTGAATATCGCTGAAATTACACAATCTATCGTCATGAAACTACGTATGACTATCCAAAGAGTATGTGCAAACGACATTGGAAAACAGAAAACACGGGATGAGCAAACATTTTCAGCTAAATTGAGACATTAGATTTCGCATGATTTGTATGTGCATCACGCGTTAGACGTACAATTGGTCTGAAAATGCATGCAGCTAAATGTTTGCGGCTGTGCTAAGCATAAAATCACATTTTCAATACAATTGGGTATGATGCTTTAGCGAGGTTTGACTACCAATAAGCGTCGTTGAAAAAATCGAACCTTATCAGATTTAGAACGTCATTAAAATTGATGGAGCATTCATATTCCAATAGAATTCGAGGTCATCATTTTAAAGGCATTCAATAAGAAAATTGAGATGTCAAAGAACGCCACAGCACCATTCAACGACAAGTTACTGGCCTAACAAAGAAGCAATGTCATAAGTTGACGTACACGTAACGTCTGCATAAAAATTAAAACTTTTGTTTGGAAATGGCTTGGAATGGCTTCTTAAACTCTATAATGCAACACCAACACATAGCTTTTACCAAAGAAAAAAATGTAAGGAGGTCAAATCTTAACAGCTTAAGTAATGCCAGCGCGTCTGCAGCATGCAATACTTTATCCAAATCTGATTTGACTATTAATTCAAAAAGGTCTTGTCTAAAATATGGTATCAAATTTACTCCATAATTTCCACCAAATTTGTAAAAATCAAGAGAAATTCAAAAAGTAAAAGTGCACACTTTTTATGGAACTAAGTATATTTGCCAACAGTCACCACTGCATAAATATTAATGAAAAATCTAAGCAATGTTAAGATATCAGAGAAATATACTTTTTAAATGATATAGTTAAGAACATCGTGAAATTTACATTCACCTCGATGAAAACCAACCTTAATCACTCACTCAATACTCGATCCATTTATTCTTAACAATACGCAAACCATTCAAAATAGCGCCAATTTGGTCAAAAACACCGCAAAATCGTGAAAAACAATCAACGTTTCATTTAAATCGATCCAATCCTTGCACAATTTTATCATTTTTTTTTTTTTGTCTCAATAGCCCCAAAAATACTAGACACTTGAAATAATGTTTAATTCTTTAAAAGGGGGGTAAAAGATTATCGCTTATTTCATTTTGCTGGAAGTGGTCTTAAACCCAAAACGAAAAAAAAGCTATTTCGAAATGCTTTAAACTGTTCTTTGAAATAGGTAAGATAAATGATTTCAGAATTATTGAGAAATTAAAATAAGTCGAATCAGGTAATAAATCACTAAACACGCTCAGTGAAAGACGATTACCCCCCCCCCCCCCCCCCCCCTTAAAAATCTACGAACTTGTCTGCAAAAGAATTGTGTGTATTTGCAGACCAATTGGCCGCGTCAAAATCCCCATCGCTAATAAAACAAGGAAGTATATGATCGATTTAAATTAAGTTGTTAATCGTTTTTATGATTCGGAACGTTTCCAGTGATTATTGAGCGTTTTTGGAAGATTTGAGTGAGTGGAGTGAATCTATGAATAAAGAGATGATCGAGCGAATTAGATTGGTGTGAGGGTCAATTTCTCGACGTTATTATATGTTGCTATTGTGGCAAACCATGCTTTGGTTAAATAAAGAGCTTCTTCTCGTGGTCCCAATCATTTCTCAGGAGAAACGAATTTTGAGTGACTGTCATGGTGATACAGTTCACAACATGGTGAAATGTACTTACGCTGATTAAAATCGTTTCGAAATCATCCAAAACCGCTCTAGGATCGTTTCAAATCTAACACATCATTATTTGCTTTTAGTAGCTGTTCTGGTTTCGAAGGGTCCACCCAATCGGGAACCCTCGGCGATTCTACGGAATAGACCTCGGGAATAATACGGGGGCATCCATGAAAGCGCGTCATTTCACACGTGGGCTTATATGACGTCACAAATATAACTGAGAATGACGCAGCGAAAAGCAAAGTCACCGTAAGGTAAAAGTCGGGCATACTATGATTTGAAAACAAAACGCAGTGCTTTACTACGTTTTGCTTTCAAATCATGATATGCCAAAATAATCTCTTTAGACGATCTGAAAACATTAAAGGAATTTTCTTTTCTTTAAGCGTATTAACCAAAGTACCACCAGGAGCCAAACTACCTGAATATGGACCAAAAACTACTTCACTTATGTCCGAGGTACTTCCCAGTTTACGGAAATATCCGAGCGATATTCCGAATGGGGTCCACCAAGACACACAAATTTTTTTTAAATGCGGAAGATTTAGTAGAGTTCGTGAGACAATCTTCTGTTTACCTGACAAATTATTTTAGATCACTGGGCCAATTTATTTCTGCTCCGAATCCTACTCGAGCATAGACTGGTCCCACTGTCAACTTTCAGAATAGCTGATATTCAATATTAGGATCAGTCTAAAACTGTCTGAGAGATACTCTGATTGGCGGGCAACAATACCTGTCCGGGATCAGAAATAAGTTGACCTATCAAACCTAGGGCTAAATGATGTCTAGCCGCCCGGATCCTTCCCGATGGATATTCATTCTCACGGGAAAACTGAGATATTATGAGTATTCGCCCTCTAGAAAAAAGACAGGATAATGGCCATTCGGAACATCGCTCAGAATTTCCGTAATCTGGAAAGTACCTCGGACGTAAGTGTAAGACCTTTTTGTCATTTTTAGGTAATTCGACTTCTTGGGGTGTTTTGTGTATTAAATACGCGCAAAGAAAAACGCATCATGTTAATTCTTTCCGATCGTCTGTAGAGATATTTTAAGCATATTATAATTTAATGACATAAGGCAGTTAAAAAAAAGTTAATTTGTTGTTATCCCCTAGGTTTATTCTGATAGGCTGAGAATCGCCTCATTGGATAAGGTCGGGTATGGAAGCTTTCAACTCCTATAGGTAGCATCTCGTAAGCTACCGAAAATAACAGTCAGCCATCAAATTTGCGAAAGCAAACGTAAACAGGTGTGGCCTAATGTAGGTTATCAGACGGTTTGACTATAGTATATTAAATGTGACCCGTTACGCCATAAAGGGCCAACTGAGAATTCTGTAAAATAGATATTTTAAAAAGAGATTGGGTCACGCCAACCTGAGGTCATAGAACAAAAAATCTTTCACAAAAGGTAGGATGATCATTCTAGATTAACAAAAAATCCAAAAATCGACACTAGTCTATCTGCACAGTCCGCGCAGTCTGAAGCATGACGGACGCTTTTACACAATATTTCATAAACTTAAACAAATATAAGCCTATGCGTGACATTTCCAACAAGTTGAAATGTGCGTGAGGTGCAAACACTGAGCAGCGAAGATAGCAACCTACTATAGATATAATGTAACCTGTGGAAAACAATAACTTTTAGACCTTATCTATCTACGAAGCACATAGTGAAGACTCTAGCCGGACTGTGCAGATACACAGGCTGATCAGAGTCTTTGCTATGTACATAAATGAAATTTACAGTCTTAAATGTTTCTCGTCATAGCATGTCTAGCAACAAGTCACATTTAGCAAAGTATGAGATTTCAATCCATCTTTTTTATCAAAACTATACAACATTATCAAATGATATCAAATATAAGTAAGGTAATAGATCAATAAGAAGAGAAGCAAGTTCTAATAAAAAACTAATGATGGAATTGTTCAATATCTAAATATTAACATTGCAGTAAATATTCAATTAGCACTCTATTTAACAAACAAAAACTTCTTTAATAAACTTAGAAAGATTTACTAGATACTTTTTATTTTGACAGCTGAAACGCCTTATGAGATATTAATATTAATATAACACTCATTTTTTTTCGATTTCGATAACAAAATAACAAAAACATCAAAGACAAATACAACTGGCTTTAATCTTAAATTTTATTTCTGCAGATTATTTATAACTGGTTTTATGATAGAAAAGGATTTCTGACGAATAATCCTCTTTTTTTCAATCACTTTTGTGGAAAAATGATGGCAAAATTTAAGAAAATTCGAATGCACAAAATTTCCTTTTCGTTAGCATTTAGTCTTTTCCCCAAAAACAAGCATGTAAATTTACACACTTTAATAATGGCTATAAAATGAAAATAAACCAATTTTATCATCTACAATATATTTTCAAGATTTTTGTCCAAAACCGTGTAACTTTACGCAGTTACCAGAAAAAAATCCCTAAAAATCCATCTCTAAAAATACAAGACCAATTATAATCCATTTCAGCTCTGAAGTGTTTCATTTCTGCTCTGAAGTGTGTAACTTTACGAACTTTGTTCGAACCAGAAAAATACGTGTATGCAAATCTCTTAAAAGTTCATGCAACTTGTAAATAAGGCTTTGATTGCACGATGAGATAAAGGTTTGAGAAACCAATTTATTTTTCCTGTCTAAAGTGGGTAACTTTACACAGTTATGAAATGTGTAATTCTTAAAATAAGTTAAATTTCAAATCTAATCGCATCCAGAATTTTGTAAAGGGTACAACATAAACATTTCCAAAACCTGTATTATGCTTTTAAAATTAAGGTTTTGTACCCAACGTTTGTAACTTACCGCAGTTTCTGATAAACGATTAAGAAAACCCCAAAGTTTTGAATAAAAAGTGCGTAAAGTTACATACTTTTGTAGAAGGTGAATAACAATTACAGGAACACAGCTTCTCGAAATTATAAAACTTTATGCAGATAGGAAAAACATATTTTAAAGTGCGCAACGCATTATGAACAATTTAATTTTCTCCCTCTAAAAAGTGTGTAAATTTACGCGGTTATGGAAAATTTGGAACACAACAAAATAACAATGTTGACTTTACATTCAGTGACGACAACTGCGTAAAGTTACGCACTTTGGAGAAGGAAAATCGAGGCAGTTTGAATTTTCTCCTCTTCAATGTATGTAAACTTTTGGCGGTTGTGGAACATTCAAAATAAATTCCAAAAACTATGTTAAGTTTACATCTATTGAAAAAAGCGTAAAATTTACGAACTTAAGACGAAGATAAACAAGTGAGTCTGAAATTTTGTCTCTTATAAGTGTGTAAATTTACGCGGTTAAGTAACATATGAATTATATTGAGTGACAAGTACTTAAAGCTACGAATTTGAAATAGGAAAAAATCTAGACAGCTTGAATTACTGTGTAAAGTTACACACTTTCAAGAAAAAATTGTTTCCTATCCAAAGTACGTAACTTCACGCAGTTTCTGGAAAAAGAAAACTCCTATTTGTTTTATAAACATCGCGTAAAGTTACGTGCTTTTGAAGGAGGTGTATAACAATTTCAGGAAAGCAACTTCTCTAAAGTGTGTTACTTTATGAAGATAGAAAAAATGAAATTCATTTCAAATAACATAATGCAACATACATTTTTCGTAAAGTGCGTAACATTACGCAGCTATGAACAGTTTGGAATTTAATCAAGACAGCTTGAATATTCCCTTTCTTGAAAGTGTGTAACTTTACACAGTAATTGAAATTTTGAAATCAATCAAAATATCTACGTCAGCTTTAATCAAATAATGCGAAAAAATCTGGACACTTAATTTTCTCACTCTAAAAAGTGTGTAAATTTACGCGGTTGAGGAAAATTTGGAACACAACAAAATAACAATTTTGACTTTACATTCAGTGACGACAACTGCGTAAAGTTACGCACTTTGGAGAAGGAAAATCGAGGCAGTTTGAATTTTCTTCTCTTCAATGTATGTAAACTTTTGGCGGTTATGGAACATTCATTATAAATACAAAAAACTATGTTGAGTTTACATCCACTGAAAAAAGCGTAAAATTTACGAACTTAAGACGAAGATAAACAAGTGAGTCTGAAATTCTGTCCCTTATAAGTGTGTAAATTTACGCGGTTATAGAACAATTGAATTACATTCAGTGACAAAATCGTATAGTTATGAACTTTGGATGGTAACACTTTGTAACTTTACGCAGTTAAGGAACAATTGAAATTATTTAAAAAAAATAATGTTGACTTTACAACCAGTTACAATTGCGTAAAGTTACGAACTTTAGAAGAAGATTAACTAGTGAGATTGATTTTTCTCTCTAAAAAGTATGTAACTTTACGCGGTTATGGAATATTTGAAATTAACCAAAACAATTGTGTTGACTCTAAATCTAGTGATAAGTGCGTAAAGTTACGAACTTTGAAGAGAGAAAAACACAAGACAGTGTGAATTTTCTCCTTTAAAAGTCTGTTACTACATATGGTTATCGAATCTTTGAAATTAATCAAAATAAATATGTTGATTTCACATCCAATGACGACTGCGTAAAGCTACGTACTTTTGAGGAAAAAATCTATATTCTTTTTTAATATTCTCTTTAAAAATTTAACCCTTATTTCAATTGCAAAATAAATCAAAATGTCTATGTCACATCCTATGACAAGTGACAAATACATAAAGTTACGATGTTCCGAAAGAAAATCTACAGACTGGATTTTCTCTCTTGTAATTTGTTACTTTACGCGGTTATTGAATTTATTTTTGAAATAACGTGGATTGACTTATCATTTTTACTAAGTTGTGATTAACAAGATTCTGATTGGTAGAATATTTAGTTTCATATTTCCATGCCTGCAAAAAAGCAGGTCATATTCCTACAGATCTATTAGAAATCTGTCCCATTTGAGGAAAGGCTTTTTGACTTTTTGTTTTCAATATATGATTTTGGATTTTGACCCTAGTTTAATCAATTGTCTTGAAGAGCTAAATCAGTTTTTTCTGCAATTAATTGTTAGTAATCAATTTTAAGGAGACTGTAATTATACAAGCAGTATTCTTTCTAAAAGTAATCGCTTTCATTTAAAATTATAATTGTTACCTGGAAACAGCATTTCACTTGCCTTTATTCCCGATAAGAATGTCAATCACACAATACGCATTAAATTTGTGTATTTTCGCATACAACAAGCAGCGCGTCAGTCACGTGACAAGACCGGGTAGATCAAAAGACGCGAACTGTGTTGATAACCCTTTGCGCATGTTCAAAGCCGAATTTTCACTTTGAAAGAACTAACCTTGAGAATATCGCATATTGCATTCTTCACGTCGGGTAGCCTTTACTTAATCAATACTTTTAAGATCATCCTATTAAGAAACATTACTGACCTGTCGATCATTTAATATTCCTGCTGACCTTCATTGATACTCGGAACTCACTTCCTTATATAGATTTAAAATAAATTTACGTTACTCTCAAATAACAAAATATACCCTGTTGAAACCAGATAAGTGACCAGATATAGCTACATGTGTATGGTCATAGACTGGCAATACAGAGGTACGAAGATCGAAACTCCCTTTCTTCTTTTCATTTTTTTTTCCTTTTTTTAAATACGATGTTATTTTTAAGGCTATTTAAATCTTATGAAAAAATAACATATCAAAAAAGCACGGCACAATTACTTAAATTTGTTCATCGGTCTGTGTAGGTTTACCGTTTGATATTCTATATCATGTGGTCTCGTATTGCACAGTAGCCTACGCACTGCACACAAATGGGTTTAAGAAATGTACCGGACAACTTTTTCACATTTCTCTTTCCCCGATCTCTGACTATGTCTGATGGACTATTCAGGAAAATAAAATAAAAATAGGACGAAGAACTCCGTAAAAAGGATTAACAGAAGTAACTACAATCGATGAATGGAGGGAAAAAATAGTAATAATATCATAAGCATTTAATCCGAAAGACAATAATTGATTCCAGTGGCTGATTCCTTGAAATGAGAAATATGATAAAGACAAAAACACTACAAATTCAAAATATCACAATCAAGAAATTAAGATGACAATAAAATTGTCCCTTTATTTAATAATTATAAAATTATGGTTAAAACAATTTGGAAAATAAATTTACTATATCCGACGAATCCGTGCGTATTTGAAACCTGGTCTGTCATTTTAATGTTACTTATTGCCGAACGGTTAAGACCACTGTGCTACGGAACCAATTGTAATATTTGCATTATTTATCTGATCTCAAAATAAAATTTTCAAAATGACCTGTCGGATATTACCGTAAGATAACGAAAACTAATGAGTGACAAGTCAACTTTGTTTTCCAATACCAAAATAGCAATACTTAATACAACTATAATCAAGTAGAATCGTTCAAGGTACGTAACGTTTATGAACCGACATTTCAGACGCGTTTAAGGTTGTGACTGTTGCAAATTACACGATGTGTTCGGTTTTGCATCGAATTGAGACGGTAACTGGACAGACCCTTTACTCAAAGTAGTACATAGCCTTGTCTGGGCTAAACAGGTAGCCCGTTGATCAGTATCGACCCAGTCTACTTGATATTTTAGTGAAGTAACATTTTGAAAGCGATTGAAAACTTAAATAATAAGATTTAAAGTAAGCTTGGTATGTTTGTTTGGCTGGTTTTTTTCTCAACAACCGCTTACCGCTGCGATATGAAATGAAAAAAATGTTAGAGGCGGCGTAAAACGAAATAAAAAGACGCTATCTAGATTTTGGTGTTAATCAGGCAGGAGCCGGAAAGGGTGTCATTGTGAATCTTTGTTGACTTTATCGCATGTTCACACGACAACAACGCGATATATGTGTCTTGATTATAATTTATTCTTAAGTTCAGATAATTTCGGTAAATAAAAAACTGACGTTTACTTTTCCTTTTTTATGTTTATTGTTTTGTCACTTTTTCAAAGTTCTAAAATTATGATAGGAAAAAGTTATGTCATACTTTCACACTTCATAAATACAGTTGAAAGAGGGCTATCAAAGTAGAGATATACTGATTTCCTTGGAAACCGATGAAAAAAATAGAACCACTCCGCCTAGTTTTGCCGCCCAAATGAATTCCACAGGAGCAGCTAATTAGGGGCGGCGCCTTTTATTTGCTTCCCTTTTCACGACTTTGTCTCAAATGGAAATTTGGTTCACACTCACTTCTCCTAAACTGATTTCATCTGCACTATTAAATCTCTAGGTTAGAACAAAATATTCTAATTTTGAACATTCCTGTCTGACTCCTTAAAGTTTTCAAATTGTAAAAAAAAAAAAAAATAATAATAATTTAATTTAAGTTATTTCAAGATTCCTGCATCCTGATTGGCTTAACAATTACAGGTTGATTTTATCCCTCAATGAAAACCATTTTTAGTACACATCTAATTTTGATGCTTCTGCACAAAATAGTCCCGTGTGAAATCGGAATGATTATAAATTGATCTTTATATTTTTTGCTTAATGATACTGAATTATAATACATGAGGGTAGTATTTGACGATTTCATGGAATAATTAAACCAAAAATTAAATCACAATCACGTATGAATTAACTCCGCATATTTCGGGTTTAGTTTCATGAGGAATGTTCTTCATCTTCATTATTGACAAATCTTTGCATTTTTGCTTTATCTTATTTAATCTTAAGATTTAAAAAAATACTTTGTTGATATCATGGAGGTATGAAAATGAAAACCTAAACACACCCAGGAAGTTTTCAGCCTAGTGCTTACACACAAAAAAAAGTAAAATATTATTTTCACTTGTTATCAAATGTTATTGTGTTTATGAATGTAATTTGTACGTTAAACGATCTAAAGCCCGCTAACTGTTTGACAGTTTCGATCCTTGTTTTCTGCTTGATTTTGATTACAAATCATTAATGCATATCTCTTTGAGCCGGTTTGTTTGAATCTTGTTATTATTATTTTTGTCGTGTATATAATGATTAACCAACGTCCTTTATGCTTACAGGGAGAGACTTTTCCTGTGTGTCTCTGTTATGGCCAGTGGCAAATCTAAAACTGTTCGACCCCCCCCCCCCCCCCCCAGTGTTGCAAAATGAATTCATTTTCTTCGAGGAATCCAATCCACATCATGAAAATAGCAAAATGAATTTCTATATTTGAATGATTAAGCCATCTTCCAAAACCAGCACCGCCGCAGGATAGGATCAAACCATACACAAGATACTACGAAAAAACAAATCCAAACCTAAGGTGTAAAAATGAAATTGTTAGAGTATTTCAAACTTGTTTTTTTTAGGTTATGAAAGGTAATGCATTTTAAAGTTGGTGAAATTAAAAATTGCGGCGGACTCAGTGTGTATTTTACCCATTGTTCAAGGCTCCTTCATTCAGAATTTTATTCCAAAAAGTCAGAAAATTTACTGAATTCTTACACAAGTAATTGCCATAACTGAGTCCTCGAATTAGCGCCATAGCCCCCGAAAAAAATCCCCGAGGAATTAACGACCCCAATATAAAGATTGCTTCCTGCGGGCATTTATATTATATAACGAAGATCAATTAAGGACATAGCGGCTTTGAAATGCGTAAAGCGTTATCAACACACTTCGCGACTTTTTATCTACCCGGTCATGTCACGTGACTAACAGGTGGCTTAATTTCTGCGAAAATACACAAGTTTAATGTGTATTGTGTGATAAAAATTTTACCGTGATAGGGAGCAAATAGACTGCTGTATTCGGGTAAGAAACATAGTTCTACATTAAACCGTTTGCTTTAAGAAAAATAATATTATATTAATAATAATAATGATAATCTCTGCACAGTCAACTAAAATATTGATTAATTACGATTGAATGCCGAAAAAAATAGGCTCTTGAGGGTCATTGATAAAATAAGGGACGAAATCCGAAATTGGAGATAAAGTTCAAGCGAATTAATATTCAATTAAATTCAATTAATTTATTGCAACTGTTACTATAACAAAAAGAAAAAAACGGATATCTTAGTCCGGTTTAAACAAATTATCGTCGTCGGTCTACGAAAACTTCGTAAACCAACCTTTTCAATTGAAATTTAATCAATTATTAAACGAAGAACTTCATTGAATGTTTTGGGGTGGTTTGCGCGAAGTATTTAGTTTCGTGCCTCACCTAAATAGACACACACTCACTTAATATCTTAACATTTCATATGATAAAGCAAAAATGCAAGGATATTTTTTCACAAATGAGACAATAGGTCAGCATTGTGTAAAAACTTACAAAGTAGCCTTTTATTGTCGAATATTAGTTGTGAATGGCATCACCGTACCAGAAAGAGTTGTAAAATATTGCAGCTATGGGAATATGAAACTGATATTTCCACCAATCACAATGTTTTTGGGCACAACTTGATTCAAATGATTAGTTTTTTTAATTGCCAAGCCACATTTCCAAAACCGGAGTGACATATACGGCTGTAAATCTAGATCTTTGGGGTGTTCTCAAATTCATCTAAATATATTTGTTCTGAATGTAAAAACATTCAAATGTAGTTCTTTTGAATTTTCAAACTTTGAATTACCGCGTTAAGTGGGTTCAGGCTTTTGTCAATGGGTATAAAGTTGACGTAGATATTTTGATTGTTTCAATTACCGTGTAAAGTTATACACTTTCTAGAGAGATAATTCTAATGTCTAGATTTTTCCTCAAAAGTACGTAACCTAACGCAGTTTTCATTTCATGTGAAGTAAACGTAGTTATTTTGATTAATTATAAATTATAACTAACCGTGTAAAGTTACACACATTTCTAAAGGGAAAAATTCAAACTGTCGAGATTTTTTTCTATCCTATGTTTGTAACGGGACTCGTTTGTAACTTTACGCACTTGACACTGAATGTAAAATCAACGTATTTTTTTTATTAGTTTCCAATGTTCCATAACCGCGTAAATTTACACACTTTTTAGAGAGAAAATTCAGACTCACTGGTTTTTTTCGTCTTCAGTTCGTTGTTTTACTCAGATGTCACTGGATGGATGTTAAGTCAACATATTAATTTTGATTATTTTCAAATGTTCCATAACCGCTCAGAGTTGCACACTTTCATAGGGAGAAAACTCAAACTGTAGTATAAAGGTCAGCCTCAAGATTTACCTTATTCGCGTTAAGTTACACCCTAAACAGAAAATTCAAACTGCCTAGATTTTCCTTCTCCAAAGTGCGTAACTTTACGCAGTTGTCGTCACTGAATATAAAGTCAACATTGTTATTTTGTTGTATTCCAAATTTTCCATAACCGCGTAAATTTACACACTTTTAAGAGGGAGAAAATCTAGTGTCCAGATTTTCTCTCATCATTTGATAAAAGCTGACGTAGATGTTTTGATCGATTTCAAAATTTCAATTACTGTGTAAAGTTACACACTTTCAAGAAAGGGAATATTCAAGCTGTCTTGATTTAATTCCACATTGTTCATAACTGCGTAAAGTTACGCACTTTACGAAAAATGTATGTTGCATTATGTTATTTGAAATGAATTTCATTTTTTCTATCTTCATAAAGTAACACACTTTAGAGAAGCTGCTTTCCTGAAATTGTTATACACCTCCTTCAAAAGCACGTAACTTTACGCGATGTTTATAAAACAAATAGGAGTTTTCTTTATCTTTTTCTAGAAACTGCGTGAAGTTACGTACTTTGGATAGGAAACAATTTTTTCTTGAAAGTGTGTAACTTTACACAGTAATTCAAGCTGTCTAGATTTTTCCTATTTCGAATTCGTAACTTTAAGTACTTGTCACTCATTATAATTCATATGTTACTTAACCGCGTAAATTTACACACTTTTAAGAGTCAAAATTTAGACTCACTAGTTTATCTTCGTTTAAAGTTCGTAACTTTACGAACTTGTAACTGGGTGAAAAGTCAACATAGTTTTGAGGCTAAATTTAAACTTTCAAAAATTAGTAATGTTGATTGGTTTCAAATTATTCATAATTCGTTGCGCACTATAAAATATGTTTTTCCTATCTGCATAAAATTGTACATTTAGGAAAGCTGCTTTCCTGTAATTGTTATTCACCTTCTACAAAAGTATGTAACTTTACGCACTTTTTATTCAAATCTGTGAGGATTTTAATCGTTTATCAGAAACTGCGTTAAGTTACAAACGTTGGGTACAAAACCTTAATTTATAATACAAGGTTTGGAAATGTTTATGTTGTACTCTTTACAAAATTCTAAGCTGGATAGGATTAGATATGAAATTTAACTTATTTTAAGAATTACACATTTCATAACTGTGTAAAGTTACCCACTTTAGACAGGCAAAATAGAGTTAATAAAGTTCGTAAAGTTACACACTTGAGAGCAGAAATGAAACAATTCAGAACTGAAATGAATTATAAAAGATCTTGTATTTTTAGAAATGGATTTTTAATTTTTTTCTGGTAACTGCGTAAAGTTACACAGTTTGGACAAAAATCTTGAATATGTTTTGTAGATGATAAAATTGGTTTATTTTTTTATTCTATATCTATTATTTAAGTGTGTAAATTTACATGCTTGTTTTGGGGGAAAAGACTAAAATCTAAAGAAAAGGAAATTTTGTGCATTCGAATTTTCTTAAATTTTGCCATCATTTTTCCACAAAAGTAATTGAAAAAAAGAGGATTATTCGTCAGAAATCCTTTTCTATCATAAAACCAGTTTTATTTGCTTATCATCTAATCGTTTCAACAATTTTGTCTTAGGAATCAAAATTCCAAGAACCCGTAAAAAAATACGTTCATGTTAATCCTAATCAGTCAAAACATCTAGATTAGTTTTTGTAGAAGTAATATCTAGGTGACGTAGCTCAAAAATATATACTGAACAACAAAAATAACGCATCACTTGTCAAAGACAATTCTGTCGTGAAATCAATCGAATCATTGATATGTCATTATTCTATACTGGCCGGCTACTTATCAAACAATTATTGTAAAATCTGTTCCTGAACTCAAACTCACTAGAGCAGAGGGCTCGGAATATATACTTAGTTCCAAAGAAAATGTGCACTTATGAATTTTGAATATCTCTGAAATTACACAATCTATCGTCATGAAACTTCGTATGACTATCCCAAAGAGTATGTGCAAAGAACATTGGAAAACAAAAAACACGGGATGAGCAAACATTTTCAGCTAAATTGCGACATTCTGTAGCATGATTTGTATGTGCATCACGCGTTAGACGTACAATTGGTCTGAAAATGCATTCAGATGAATGCTTGTGGCTTTGCTAAGCATAAAATCACATTTTCAATTCAATTGTGTATGATGCTTCAGCGAGGTTTGACTACCAATAAGCGTCGTTGAACAAAATCGAACCTTGTCAGATGTAGAACGTAATTAAAATTGATGGAGCATTCATATTCCAATAGAATTCGAGGTCGTCATTTTTTAAGGCATTCAATAAGGAAATTGAGATGTCAAAGAACGCCATAGCACCATTCAACGACAAGTTACTGGCCTAACAAAGTAGCAATGTCATAAGTTGACGTACACGTAACGTCTGCATAAAAATTAAAACTTTTGTTTGGAAATGGCTTGGAATGGCTTCTTAAACTCTATAATGCAACACCAACACATAGCTTTTACCAAAGAAAAAAATGTAAGGAGGTCAAATCTTAACAGCTTAAGTAATGCCAGCGCGTCTGCAGCATGCGATACTTTATCAAAATCTGATTTGACTTTTAAATCAAAAAAAGGTCTTGTATAAAGTATGGTATCAAATTTACTCCATAATTTTCCACCAAATTTGTAAAAATCAAGTGAAATTCAAAAAGTAAAAGTGCACACTTTTTTATGGAACTAAGTATAGTAAACATGTTTTTCAGCTTGTGCAATTGATTGAATTCATCGTACGAAATTGTAAAAGTATGAAAAGTAGCACAGCATATGAAGGTGGTAACAAAAAGCCATGTAGATTTTTTTCGAGTGAATCCAAGCTTTTTGAGTTTACGCAACTGCACCTCTCGGCCAATCTCACGATCAACCTTGAATGCACATGGCCGAACGATTTTTAAAAGTTCTGGGAAAACCTTGGAAAAACTCGTTGACGTCAATTTAAATGGCGTTAGCCCTCGAAACTTTATAATTAAATAATATTATAAATATTGTCTGATAAAAGGGGGTATGATAAACTTGTTGATATCAGGTCACTTGATCACGTGACAGCTTTATCATGTCACTTGGTCATGTGGCCGACCGGATCATCTTTTTTGCAGCTATTAGGTCTAAAAACAGTCCCCCTTACAAATTTACTTTTGAATTTGAGTGTCTATTTCTGATAAAAAAAATATTTCATTCGATTCTCATATGATTTTAAAATCAAATCGCGACCATATCGATGACGTACTTACATGACTGACGACGTAATCTATGAAATTGTGACGAAGTTTAATATCTAGGTGTTTACATTCGATCTCGAACTCTGTCAGGATTTTAAAACATTTATCTGAATGGATTCAACGCAGAATTGTTCGATCGAGAATGATTTCGGAGACAGTAGCTTTGCATCTGATCTCAATCTTAGTCCATCCTCTGTTTAAGAGTAAGGAAGGCATTGATTTGCTTTTAGCTGCATGACAACAAAACTTCGGAGAAAAAAAGGACGTTTGAGATTGCGAAAATCACTCGATTCATATCTTCTTAATCATTAAAGTATGTTCGTATGACTCAAAATTTCTTTTGTTAAATATTTTCTTGCTACAGCATTAGGAATCCTTTAAATTATCGAGTTCTTAAGTCCTAAGCGATCACCCCACCTCTGCCACCCATTCACCCTTATGACGAGGATTCGCCGAGTATCGGAGTTGTAAATCGGGATCGGATTAAATTTTCGAAAATAAATAACGAATAGACAAAAAAAATTGTAACAGGATTAACAGAATCGATCCGGCTCACCAGATAAATTCCTACGCCTTGCCCGATAAACTTTTCCATCTCAAGTCACCAACCATCTATTCTCTATTTACTGACTAATGAAACCAGCTGTGATATCGCAAAATTGATTCTGAGGTTGCCATCTTCAATGCGTATATACGGTTTCATCTTCATTGTCCAAATTCAATCATTGCTTGATATTTATTTTAGTAAAGTAATTCTTTCAAACCTCATATTTTTGAAAAGGTTAAGTCTAAAAATTTTGGTGATGCTTTATTTTTGATATCGAGTATATAAGTAAGACAATGGGATAAAAGAAGTAATGGTATTCTTGTTGAAGCCAAACATTATAACACGATGGCGTAATGCGCATAATTGATAAAAGAGGAATCACATAGAACTTTATTCGTAATAAAAAATCGTATGACATTGTCTCAAGTATATACACAGATAACTCCGCACATTTATGACGTCAAACGCCATCGTTCGCGCGAACATTGATGCATTCCACTTTATTAAACCCACTTTCGAATTGGCGCGAATTGTTTGATGTGAAATTCTGCCAACGTCAATATCATTTTTTATTTATCAATTTTACATCCTTTACATTCTGATAAAAGTACTTAAACTGTTTTACGTACAGAAAAGGTTATTCTTAATACTTTCAGATTTGTGATCGTGTTCTAATGGATATAATTTCATTTTCGCGTTGGTGTGTCCATGAATAAAGTCTGGTGGAGGGTAGAGTAATAAGCAAAGCAAAATCCTCGGGCCCCGCCCTCAGATTTAACCTCTTGTGTATAACTCCTCCTCCATAAGACTTTATTCCTGGACATCAACGCGAAAATTAAATTATTTCATAATTATAACGCCGGTAGAAAAAATAGCCGCGTCGAAAGATTCTTGAGCTTATTATGTTTTGTACTTTGTTTTTCCGATTTCAAATACATCTTTTCTTAACTTGTCGACATCATATTTGTACGGAAACGAAGAAAAGAAAAATTGATTCTGGGGTTGCCATCTTCAATGCGTATATACAGTTTCATCTTTATTGTCACAATTCAATCATTGCTTGATATTTAGTTTAGTAAGTCATTCTTTGAAACTTCATATTTTTGAAAAAGTTAAGTCGAAAAATTTTGATGATGCTGTATTTTTGATGTCGAGTATATAAGTAAGACAATGGGATAAAAGAAGTAATGGTATTCTTTTTGAAGCCAAACATTATAACTCGATGACGTAATGCGCATAGATGATATAAAAGGAATTACACAGAACTTTATTCGTAATTAAAATTCGTATGACATGTGATTAAACTGCGTACACAGATAACTCCGCACATTTATGACGTCAAACGCCATCTTTCGCGCGAACATTGATGCATTCGACGTTATTAAACCCACTTTCGAATTGGCGCGAATTGTTTGATGAAAAATTCTCCCATTGTCAATATCATTTTTTATTTATCAATTTTACATCCTTTACATTCAGATAAAAGTACTTAAACTGTTTTACGTACAGAAAAGGTTATTCTTAATACTTTTAGATTTGTGATCGTGTTCTAATGGATATGATTTTATTTTCGCGTTGGTGTGTCCATGAATAAAGTCTGGTGGAGGGAGGAGTTATAAGCAAAGCAAAACCCTCGGGCCCCGCCCTCAGATTTAACCTCTTGTGTATAACTCCTCCTCCATAAGACTTTATTCCTGGACATCAACGCGAAAATTAAATTATTTCATAATTATAACGCCGGTAGAAAAATAGCCGTGTCCTAGTTTTTGACCCTAGTTGATCCAATGCCTAATTCGTCCGATATTTCATTAAGACTATCATTCTGACCAAATTACAAGTTGATCGGGCAAACAAGTGGCCTCTGGAGTGCATACAAGGTTTTTCTAAGATTTGACCCAGTGACCTAGTTTTTGACTCCAGTTGACCCATTTAGAACTCGTCTGAGATTTCATTTTCATCCCACGACCCATATTATCAACCTGATCAGAATTGTAACGATGAAATCAGGGCCCGATATTATAAACCCTTTCTCATTCTCAAGTCAAAATTTTCTCAAATTCCAATTTGAGATTAAAGCTAAAATTCTGTTTTAATAATCATATTAATGTATTAAGATAAATGATAATATAAATAAGTTGTTATAAATAACAACTTATAATCATTTATCATTTTCATAAATTTATTTAATTTTAAAATTTGATATAATTCTCAGTTGAGCCTGAGAAAAGTTTTATAACCCCCGGCCCTGAAATAGCATACTCCAAGAATCATTCATATGCAGATTGGTAGAATTCTGACCAATAATATCAGAGAAGAAATTGTTGGTGGACCTTTATGTTCACCAGTGTGGACAATTCAGTCAGGTGTTAATTGCGTTTTTCAAAAAGAGGTGCCCATTAAGGTTCAATTTACTCTTTTTATGACTTGCACCTGCCAGCTAAATATTCATTTTAAACCGTTGAGAAACAAGGATTTCATATCTCATATAGAAACTGTAAATACGCTTTTTAAGTGCAAAAACATATGCAGTTCTAAGGCCATACGTAGGTTTTTCGGGCGTAGAGATATATCACACCAAGTGTGTGATTTTCCGTTTGTTTCCCGAAGGTCCTCGGAAGGTCAATGGACAAACTCAGTGTATTGAAATACGGAAATACACATGAATACCGATACAACTCGTACAGACGATGTGATGTGTAAGAATCGCAAAACAGTAAAGTCGTGTGTTTCGTTACTTACTATTATTTGGAGTGACCTCACTGGAATTTACTTCCGGAGGTCGTTGTATGGTAAAAGTAGATCTTAACGAAAAAATAGTGCGGCTTGAAAATGGCATTTTGAAGTGGAGAACAGTGATCCACGTGCATATTTATTTATTTGATTTTTTGCTAGTCGTGCATCTCTTCTTTAATATAAGGCTTGGTTCGATCTTTTTTGTGCACGATTTCCTTTCCGGGAGGACGGATGAGCAACGGAGGGCGTGCCCGAACTAACTGACCTCTTCATGGGTGGAAAAAAGACGGTTCCTTTACTCTGGCTTGAATAGCCCAAAAGTTAAACCTAAAAAACCCAGTTATTTTAGTCTCAAATGATAGAACAATGAATGTAGATGTAGTATTTTATATAGAACAAAGAAGGCCAAAAATCGGGTGGGGTCTGACCATTTATCTAAAATGAGCTGGCACTCATTAACTTCCGTCGGTGCTCGAGTATTCCCGCAACGTAACTCAATTTCATTTCATCGTTTAAGTTAAATTATTTCACTTTTACATTATAGAGACGCGGTAGTAGAGTGGTTACAGGCGTCTTCCCGAGCAGCGAAAAGTTGTCGGGTCGAGTTCAATTCCCGACAGAGACACATATTTTAATCATTGTGATTATAATCAAAATAGTATTTTTTTTTTTCTTTTTTTTTAAATTACCTTTATCATTATTTTGTTATTGGTTTTTTTTTGTTTTTGTTTTTTTTTTGTCACTGTCGATTAATATCTTTTTATTCTTATAACATTCAATTTTGGTTTTTTGCACCAACCAAGACTATTGTATTCTGATCGAGTGTAGATTATTTTCATACCTCAATGAAAAAAAACATATTAAGTATTTAGTAAGCATGTACAAAAAAGTAGTCCCAATAAAGATCTTCTTTGCCTCATGGTATTGAATTATAACATATGAAGAGAATCGAGCTGTTGATGTTAATAACATAATCATACTTAAACAGGAATTCGATTAACGTGTTCAAACCCTCTTATATGTTTTTAATGTTATACCGTCACAAATCAAATAAGTGCCTCTTCATCTCTTTAATATAGATCTAGATTGCAAAATGTATAATTATTTTAAATGATTTATGGGCATGACTTTGCAATGATCATATTTTAAATAAATCGAGGCTTGCGGTAAGGATTCTGTGTCAAATACCAGTAGTCTTATGCAATACTGTTCCAAATGTAGCCAGGATGAAATGTTCACTGTTTCACACCAGTGTCTCTTTACATAAGCTATAGTCATCCTTATATGCGTGGAAAGTGAGCGATTGTAGTGAGTTGTTTACACTAGTCACTTTTAACCACACCCATGCTTGCATGCTTTTCCCCTCACTTTAAGTCTAAACCCTGGATAGGAAACATCTAACAATCTGCTGATCTTCATCGTATCTTGATCCTGGTAGGTAGAACTTCGTTGCAGTCATTTTTAAATCATTTAGACTTCATAAACATATTTTAAGGAACAGTATCTTATGAGCCTTCAAATTTGTATATTTCAGGTTTTTATCCTTAGAACTATTAAATTGTACTTTGTACAACGACTGTCTAGAACTCAATACAAGGGATACTACACAGTTGTTGTTAGTCTTCAATCTTGTTACAATGGCGACCACGACGAGACGGTTGTGCGTTCTAACCAGGGTCTACACAGTCTTTTACTGACGAGGAGGTTCCAGGTCACAACTTTATCATTTGTACCTTGAAGTTGGGCTTTTCTCATCTACTGTTGAAATTGACAGTCATTATACTCCGGAGCAACGCAAAGCAATTTGCTTAGATCTACTGTCGACGATGTTTCAGCTTTCAACTGTTGTAAATGCAGCTGTTTTTCTACAAGATGTTGGTGTTTTCCTTTTCATGTGCTAATCGCATCCGTTTGGAATTCTGAACTGTACCTTCCTTACAGAGGGTCTTCAATTCGTGTTTACACGAGCACAAACTGTGATAGATCATCCGATCAACTGCAACCTACTACCTACGTTGGATCAATTCTTCAGGAAATGTTTTGTGTTTCTTGTGAAATTGTGGATTAGTGTATAGAGGATTTAGGATTCACGTATGTATACCATTTACCTGTCATTTCACAGCTTTGATCTGCAATTTGCATCCGTAATTTTGCATTTTCTTATTCAGAAGCAATTTCACTTTCGGTTTGCCAGGCAACTGTAACGTATGAATAGTTTTCTAGCATTCTGATACACCTTTTGACTGTGATTTTCTAACATTCATAAATGCGTGATCAGCTTAATTTTGATCTGACATGTTAATGGTAAATTGAAAATGAATACCCTTATTATTCATATTTCCTTTTAAAACTTTCTTAGCCGACGGCAAGTTGTAGATATTTTGTCCTGAGTAATTCAAGGATACAATCCTCTACAATTTACGTCAAAATGATTGAGTCAATTCTCGCCCGTAATGTGTGAAATTGATTGCTATTTATTTGAGCAACGATTTTGCGGTGCAGTCCGAGCGGCATCTACATATAACTGTATTCGCTCTGTCTTGAATATAAGCGATTTTTGAACAGATCTACATTTGAATGAGTGAATTTGATTTGCATTTGATGGTAATTGATTCACAAATCATTATGAATATGAGTTACTTATGAATTTATTTCAAAAGACAGTTGGATTCAATCAGTGATGAACAGTTTACATTTTCCGCAACGTTTCAACAGTCGGACATGTATATTTTTTTGTGTGCTATATTTACCTGTGTAAATATTTAACTTGATCTTAGCAGACGATAATTTGCATCTGACCCTTATCAATTTGATTGGTAAATCTGATTTTCACTTATGAAAGATTAAGCATTTCATAGGAAGTGAATGTTTGAACCGCATGCAATATTTTGTCGAAGGATGAGATTTCTTTAATAAAACTGCGGTAGTTCATTGCATTCGCAAATTTTAAGATTTATTCTAGCGGGTCATATCGGATTTAAACGATTTCTTTGCAAATCAAATCAATGTTAAAGTATGAAAGTATGCTACTGGTTGCTTAATTTTCAGAAAAGATTTGTATCTACATGTCGCTTTGATTTATTTTTTTTTTCAACCAGGATCAAGATTTCATTTTTTTTCATTAACATCATCTCTGTTTCATTAGTTAGAAAGAAAAAACTAATCTCTCTTTACAAACAATAGTTTTACTGCATATTTTGCACGTGCACAGCTTTGTATGTTAGTGAATGCTTGAGAGGTAAGCTGTATTACTCTGTTATATTGCTCCTAAAAACGGCAAATTGGTTTTGCACAAACGCATTTTAAAACCGTTTATCAGTGTTTATTATTCATATATTAAGGCAGCGCGCAGCAGCAGCAATAGCGAGCATAATTTAGAACTAACGCATTCTATAACGCTTTGTTTGGACTATGCTTGTAGCACTGTTAGTTTTGTAGTGATATTGGTTTTTCACACAATATAGACCCAGGCCAGAGTACACAAACAGCAGCACTGCTAATATTGGTTTTTTGTACAGGTATCGGTGACGTTCCGCTTGAGCGCATCCAGGTAGTTTAATAGTAAGTGTATTTAATCCTTTACCCATTTACTGTGCTTGTTTGAGAAAAATGATTATTTATTTTTGTTTCCCTTAACCCTTAGCTAGACAAAGGATATTGGTGACAGCATTTATTGCTATTAATGCCTATTGTTATATACTAACATTAATTGTCTATAGTCTTATAGTAACACTATTTGTACATTTTTTTCTATAATTGCATTAGTTTAATGATTACTAGGTGTTACAAAATATGGCTTCGCCTTATGTTGATGATAAGCAGCCATTGACTGAAGCCGAGATGATGACTTTTCTCCGAAGGCGTAGCTTGAAAAATGCATCTACACCTACGCGTAGTGGAGATGGTACCACTTCTGGACCTGATAATCCCGGACATAGTTTTCTTCATCATACGCCGGCTCCTACGCCGAAAATGCCTTTGTTCTCCGGTGATGAGCCACCTCAGAAAGGTGATGTTTCCTTTGAAGAGTGGAGATTCGAGGTTAACTGTTTGATAAATGATGATGAAGTCTCTCCGAGTCAACTTGTACAGGCTATGCGCAGGAGCCTGAGAGGTACTGCGAGGAAACTACTTGTTCCTTTGGGAGAGAAAGCCAGTGCTGAGGATATTCTCAACAAGCTTGACGTTATGTTCGGCGATGTCTCGTCAAAGGGGATGATTATGCAAGGGTTTTTCAATGCCACACAGAGATCTTCGGAGAGTGTAACATCCTACGGTTGTAGACTTGAAACCCTTTTACAGACAGCCGTAGACCATGACCATATACCTGTGTCATCGAAGAATGATCTACTCCGGCATAAATTCTGGACAGGACTCCATTCGGAAAAGCTGAAGATTCAGACACGCCATAAATATGACACCGTCACCGACTTTAATCTTCTTCTTCGGCAAATCCGCCAAGTGGAAAAGGAACTTTCCTTGTCTTCTGGATCTAGTAAAGGTGCACACCACAACCCGGTAAATGCAACACCCCAAGACTTGGAAGAAAGGCTCCAGACTTTTGAGAAGAGGATTGACACAAAAGTGCAAAGCCAGTTGGATACTATGGAAGCACGACTCAACAAGAAGCTGGATGAAAAGTTTTCAACTATCATCAGCAAGCTCGACTCGATGTCTACAAACAACCAGGCTTCAGCATCTCAGAGCTCGAGTCAACAGAGACAGAACAATGGGAAACCTAAGTGGAAACGTCGGTGGAGAAATAAGCCTACTCAAGGGACTGATTCTACCCCACACCAACCGCAACAACAACAACGAGCGTCAAACTAGAGACCACCTCTGATGTTGGCCTATCGGAGGTTGGTTATTCCAGTAACGGCCAAAGTTTGAAGCAACGATTAGTTGGTCCTAGTAATACAAGTGATATTTGTTTCAGCGGGGTTCCTACTAAAGCCCTGATAGATAGTGGATCCATGGTGACAACTGTTTCTAATTCTTTCTATAATTCTATTGCAGGAAGACCACCTTTGCAGGATATTAGTAACCTAGGTATAGATGTTTCAATAGCCGATGGTTCCTCTTTGCCTGTTGAAGGATACATTGAAACTTACATTACAGTCCCACCCCTATCTAAATCAGTTATCCCAGTCCCTGTCCATGTTGTCCCTGAAACTGACCTAAATTTGACATGTCCTGTCATTGTCGGCACCAATGCCATACGTCGTTGCCAAACCAATGTTAATGGCTCTGACCTTACAGATATTGACGAAGCATGGCAGACCGCTTTTGCATCTTTGTCGTGTAACCCGTCTGTCATCCGAACAACGAATAAACGTTCGATTGCAATTGGTCCGTATGAGTCCAAGAATCTTAATGGTATATTCAGAGGTCATACCCTTCACACTAATGCGTATGTCACAGAGAATATAACAGACACCAATAATGGTCTTATTGTTAAACCCCATGTTGTAAAGTTATCTGGTAACTGTGCAAAGGTGCCAGTGCACGTCTGCAATGTTACCGCCAAAACTATTTACGTTCGTCCCAAGTCATCCATTTGTCATATCAGTGAGGTTAAGGTTGTTGATAACCTTGTGACTTGTCTACAGTCAGAGTCTAAAGCTTTTCAAACCGAAGCTTGTGATGACATCACCTCAAAGCTTGGTATTGAGATTGATGATGGTAACCTAACTCAAGACCAGGTTAATGAGTTGAAAGATGTTATTGGCAAATGGGAGTCGGTGTTTTCAAAAGGGCTTACCGACATTGGTTGTACTGACTTGGTGAAGCACCGTATCGTGCTTACAGATGAAACCCAATTTAAAGAGCCCTATCGCAAGATCCCCCCAGCTATGTATGAGGAGGTTAGACAGCATTTGAAAGAAATGCTTGATTGTGGTGCAATTAGGGAATCAGATAGCCCCTTTTCCTCCAATATAGTTCTGGTTCGCAAGAAAGACAACTCTTTAAGGTTTTGTCTTGACCATAGGAAATTGAACAATAGAACTAGGAAAGACGCTAGTATGTTGCCCAGATTTGACGACACAGTTGATGTCTTGGCAGGATCTAAATATTTTTCTAAATTAGATCTTAGGTCATCGTACTGGCAGGTTGAGATCGAGGAACAAGACAAAGCTAAGACTGCTTTTTCTGTTGGAAATCTAGGATTTTTTTGAGTGCAATCGCATGAGTTTCGGTCTTTGCAATGCTCCGGCCACGTTTCAAAGGCTTATGGAGAAATGCATGGGCGAATTGCTACTCAAAGAGTGTCTGATCTTTATTGATGACATTCTGATATTTTCCTCGACTTTTGAAGAGCATCTACAGCGCTTAGAAGCTGTTTTTAGTCGTCTTGCTTCCCACAACCTGAAATTGAAACCGTCCAAGTGCGAGTTCTGTAAATCATCTGTTGCATACTTGGGCCATATCATTTCTGCTGACGGTATTGAAGCTGACCCAGCTAAGACAGAAGCCATAAGAAATTGGCCTATCCCTTCCAATGTAAATGAGGTGCGCTCATTCCTTGGATTTGCAGGGTATTACCGTCGATTTGTGCAGAACTTCTCAAAAACTGCCCAGCCCCTAAATTACCTTTTGCAAGGCCAGCATCTAAACAAGAGAGCAAAAAGAAGCAAGAAGAAAAAGCATAAGCCAGCTACTCAGTGGGTTTGGGGCGACGCGCAAAACTCCGCCTTTGAGTTTCTGAAAGATAAGCTTTCAAATCCCCCAGTACTTGCTATAGCTGACTATAGTTTACCATTTATACTGCACACAGATGCAAGTGGCCAAGGTCTTGGTGCTGTTTTATATCAGCATCAGGATGGCAAAGACCGCGTAGTTGCTTACGCTAGTCGTGGGCACAGACCCAGTGAGAAAAACTACCCGGCACATAAATTAGAGTTTTTAGCTCTAAAATGGGCTGTGACCGACAAGTTCCATGATTATTTGTACGGGACTAAATTTAATGTCGTCACAGACAACAACCCACTATTATATGTCATGACAACTGCAAAATTAGATGCTACTGGTCATCGATGGGTTGCAGCTCTGTCAAATTGCAACTTTAACATCACGTATCGTCCAGGTTCCCAAAATGCTGATGCAGACGCTCTGTCAAGAATGCCAACCCTATTTGGCGATGTGATTAAGGCAGTTTGCCATGCTGCGTTGTCCAAAGTCAGTCTTGTGGGAGCGCTTGCTGGTGACATGGTATCGCATTCTGCAGGTGATGATGCTTTGCCCCCGGCTGGTTTCCCTTCGATTGACTGGTCTAGACAGCAGCGCAATGATCCTAGCATATCATATGTATTTGACATCCTTTTGAACGGTTCTCGCCCCTCGGAGGAGGAATTAAAGGCTGCTCCAGTCTCTGCAAAGAGTTTACTGAGAGAGATTTCCCGCCTTTTTGTTGATAAAGGTATACTTTATCGAACCGTGAAAAATTGATAATCAAAACATTAAACAGATTGTCATTCCTGAATCCCACAGAACCCTTGCGTTTAAGGGTGTACATGATGATGTAGGTCATCCCGGCAAGGATAAAATAGTCTAGCTTGCACATCAGAGGTTTTTCTGGCCTTGTTTTGAGAAAGACATAGCAAATCGCATTGAGACATGTGGCCGATGCATTCGTAGAAAAACTCCGGCTAAAGTATGTGCTGAGCTTAAACCCATTCACACGACTTGGCCAATGCAGCTAGTCTGCATGGATTTTCTTAGCCTCGAAAGGTTGAAAGGTGGCTATGAAAATATACTGGTCATAACAGATCATTTTACCAGGTATGCCAAGGCTGTACCTACCCGCAATCAGACCGCTCAGACTACCGCTAAAGCCATGTATGATAATTTTATCATTAACTTTTCCTTTCCGGGGGGTCGTTTCACTAAACAGCGTACGCAAGGATTTTTCGTAAATATTTGCGTACGCAAAGAGAATTTGCGTACGCCCGTTTCACTAACCTTCGAAAATTTACGATTTTTCGTATATCTGGCGTAAATGTACGCAAGGTGGAGGGCTTGCGTAAATCCGAAGAATTAGCGTAAATTTTTTACTGTCATGGCCGACAAGTTTTCAAGGACGCCCGGTTCAAGTTTTTAGTCGGCAATATTAACTGCTACTGAAGGGTTAAGAGCACATACGCAGTACCAGACTTGTCAGGAATGTTTGGATTCACGGTGGAACAAACAACATTGAGGAGATCGACAACGGTAAGGAGGTTTGAAGAGGGAGCGAGTTTTCATATGTGTTCGTCCCCAATCAAGATCGCACAGCACTGTACTGTATGCTAAATGTAAAATCACACAATTTTTATCATATTTATTCTTTGAATGCACAGATTATAATAACATTATTCAGTGTAGAGACTAACGTTAGTTATTGATTTTCTAATATGACACTTCACTGTGTGAAAGTTTTATCCTAGAATCGAGATAAAATTTACTTTACCCCTTTACATGCTGTATCTAAATCATGACGAAATTATATTTAAAAAGAAGTTCTGATGGCATTGGATGAACACATTGTAAATTCATTTTTTTTTAAATGTTACAATTCTTAAAATACTTTTGGTTTTAAAAGGAAAATCAGAAATATGTTCAGACTGATCTTTTGTCTTTACTAACTATCAAAGCAGGATTAATTCGGGTTCAGTATGACAAGTGTTAAGTTTTTTGTTGTTTTTTTTTAAATTTGAAAACAAATTGGTGTTGTTGGTTTGCTCATAATTTGATTCTTACCAAATGCATTTTCTCAATAGAAAAATATTTGATATTTTTTTCACTGTGAGCTATATTTTAGACATGAATTGAAAGAAATAATGAAAATGGAGAGGCAAATTTATAACGTTCGTAAATTTTAAGGCATAGAATTAAAATCATTTTTTTTTAATCTGGGAAAATTTCCAAACTGGTGAGAGATTCAACTTTGACATATTTACATTGAAATCCAAGCAAATTACAATGCCCTGATTGAATATTATGTGGATTAAAGAGCACATTAAATTTTCTCCTTTTCAAACAACACTTTCTAGCTTATGTGATTGTTACTTTTTTAGATTCACTAACTTTTCCTTGTTGTATGAAACTAATATCCATTTTAACCAATTTCAAATATTTATCAAAAACAACAACAACAACAACAACAGGAAAGGATTAAACTCTGTCCCATTAAACTAACTTTCTTTAGTTTTATCAAAATTTAAGGTAAAATTAACATAATTACAACAAGAACTGCTTTTGAATTGTGTTTTATTCATAAAGATATGAATTATTAATTTTTCTCGCATGAAAAGCATGCATCAAAATTTATCTTTATTTTTTGCAGTTGCTTGATGCAGATATTGGATAGAAAAAAAATGAAAGTACAATAAAACTTACCATGGAAGACACAAGTGGATGTGGAGACCTTTAAAGTTTTATTTTCTGCACAGGTGGTATATATTTTGATCATTTTTACAAAGCAATACAAAATTATTTTCTTTTTTAATTCCTCTCCTATTCAATTCATTAAAAATGTATTTTGAAAGTGGGACTATATTAGTATAGACCAAGCTCATACCTTAATTTGAATTCAATGTTAACATTAATCTTTCATCTGATACAAAAGCACTTTTAATGAAATGAATAGAATGAAAAGACATTCAAAGTCATAAGGAACTATTATAAATGTTAATATGATGCTTATTGATGCGTTGGTAGAATTTCAGTAATTTATGGAATCTCCCAGTGGAGCTCTTAGGTTGTAAACCTAAGTAAAGCCTCACAGTATGAATAGTTGATATCCTAATTATTTGTATGAAAATGATGGAATCATATCTGTGATATAAATTATATCAAATTCTATTGTCAGTGTTGTAAATGTTAAAATAAAATAGCACAGAGAATGAACCTTCAAAAAGTTCTTGGGAAAAGATATGTGGTCTATTACAAGTGATTTCTCATTCTTACATTATGCATCTACAATATAATGAACTTACAGTGTTCAATACTTTTTGTTCTGTTCTTTAACTGTAATCTCTTTTTTTCGTTTCAGAGTTAAATTATCTAATGTAATGATAATTATGGAAGAAGTCAATTATTTTGTTTTTATATGCACAATGAGTGAAAATGTTTTTCATTTTTTCAGGTGTTTCTACTACTAACAAAGAAAAGAAATATTTTTGGTTCAATTATGGACAATGTTTTTTGGAGAAACTTGGTACCACCCCACCATCACACAGGGATCATCAACACAGTGGACAAATTGACTCAAAAATCATCCACGAACCGACAGAACCATCATTGAATACCAACATTTGTTGACAGAAATAATCATAACATACTATTTTACTGAAAATCTGCCTCAAAGTTTATTTACTGTATAACAAGCTCAACATATTCAGACTATTTAGTTATTTGTTTATGGTCAGGAGTATAAATGGGTTTTAATGACAATGGCCTCACTAGCCTTGTTGCATTTTTTCTAACCCCCCTCCCCTCTTTTTTTTAAATGTGTGTATGACTATGTGAAAATCCTACTGGATATTGTTATCTATCATTCAATAATAGGGTGATTTAAGTATCACAAAAAATCTCAACGTTTCCTCCCTCTCATACATATAAAAACTTGCCTTGCTGCTGCATATGTTATTCAAAAATGTTTGAGATTAAAAAATGTTTGTAACGTGTAAATATAGTACCCTATTTTGCATATGAATGCATTTACAAAGCTGGGTACCATTTCATAAACGATGCACAAATATTTTGTAATCAAAACAGAGTTGTTGAATCTGCTTATTTGGTTTTTAATTAATGATTTTTTACATTTAATCATATATAATTAAAGTAAAAACGAACTAATAGAGGCAGTATTGTTATCCCTCATTTGATCACAAGTTTTTTTTCAATGTTTTGTCAATTGTGCAGAAAACTTATTACCGCCTATTAAAGAGAAAAAGTTCTCAACGAAGCCCCTTAAACAACTTGTAGGAAAAATTCCAAAGTGACTGGAAATTAGAATGTATTATAATGAGTAGTGAAGCTTTATTATAGATAGAGTTGTGAGAATAGAATTGTTTGTGAATCAAATCCCTTTTTGCAACAATGTCTTTCTAGGTGGTGTGAATAGTTGATGTGAAGTTAAAGGTCTGATTTTTTCACATAAATAAAATAAACAATCATTCCATTGATAAAGCTGAAAAGTTTATAATCAGTTTTTTCTCTTAAGTTGCGCCTTAGGTTTGGCTTCCTCGCTTATGTATCATGAAAAAAGTACAGGTAGCTATTCTATAACCTTATTACAAAAACGGTTTTTAATGAAAAAAAAGAAAAAAAAATACAAGATTAACCATCAAAAAGGTTATCCAATCGAGGCAAGCGTTACATTTGGTAAGCAAAGTAACAGAAGTATTGTCCTAGCCTAGGCGGCGTTGGTCATACGCCAATCCCGAGTGGTTTGAACACCAGATAAAAAAAATGTTTCGCAAAATATTGATTTCAATGTATTCGCAAGTTAGTAACCAAAATGTCGTAACTACAACCTTGATCAAGCTGTGGATATGCTGTTTAGTTCTCTCACTAACGAATGTTTTAAGGTACAGTTTTGGTTTGAACCCCTTGGAAATGGAAGTGAATTGATGTGCGATGACCCGTTTTACTCAGGCGTTACCAAAGTAAACCGTATTGTAATATCATTATGGCAATGCATAAGTGGTACTTTTAGGGACTCACAAACATTCCGATTCGTTACGATGTAGTGACATTGAAACACTGAAATAAATATCAAACAATGATTACGAGTGAACGGAACAAACCTACTGCTTTGGATTCTAACATTCGGTTTAGAATCATTTTATTTGATATGGATCTGCCAGGGGATCGAATCAATACCTACAGAGCCACACAGCGCGATCAAAGTTCGGTCTATCTGATGATAGTATGTTTTCAAAGATCAGCAATGCCTGGGTGAACAGTACGTTCAAGTTAAAATCAATCGACTCTCTCACGTATTTATTATTTGCTTAAGTCTTTGTCTGCGACAAACCTCCGACAATCCGCCGCTCTATGACAGATCATCTGGCGGTCTCCGACTTATCGAAGAAAAAATTGTTTAGTTTGTGTTTCAAACTATTCTACTTCGGTAGGAAATCGACGGCTAGTCGTTGAACTCTCGCTGGCGACTCGTAGTCAAATTCTCGTCGGTAACAGCGTGTGACGTTAAAAGCCACTACAACACTGGACAAACAGTAAGACGCTGTCTTGTCGGTACCCAAAGTTAAATGTGACTACAATTCATAGTGGTGATTTTTCAAGCAATCTTCGACGGGGGCACTCGCCTAGCGTGATCTTGACTAAGGCTAAAGTCGCCTGAAAATTGGCGACGCAAACACGTCAGCGATTCCTAATATTCATTGGCCGATTAGCAAAAATTAACGTCGACCGGGCGCCGAGTATAATAGGACAAAATATTTATTTATTAGTCACATTAAACCTGGCCGACACGACGATGTCCTATTTCTTGTCCAGTGATGATACAGAAAGCAGGGTCGATTAAACATAGCCTGCTGCCGATACGCCGGCGAGTTGTCGGCGATGCGTCGCTAATTAGTCACACGTACCAAATGGAAGAGAAAGGATCAGAAAAGACGTTGTTCGGCTGGAGCACAACCGATGATCGACCGTAGGACGGTAAATCACCGGCGATTATTCGCCGATGCAATATTGTCCAGCGCAAATGTAAAAGACGTCGCCTACTAGTCAGATGGTTTTAACTTTAAGATATAATTCACCGACGGGTCAAGATAGAAAAGTCACTATTGTATCGACGTCGGGGCGTTAATGTGACACTAGATTAATAAATCACTTTTCTCAATACGTACTTAGTAAAGCAATATTTGTTTGTTTGAACGGAGATTATACCGCTTTTAAGAATCTTTCAGATGTATTACTGCGACTTGAGCACCCATAAGTACTGACATTACATCCTTTCTTAGCCCCCAACTGCTCTCTCACGTAGGTCTACGATTATAAACCCAATCGTTGAAGACAAGAAGTCGGAAAGGATGAGTGCCGCCGTCAGGGATCGAACCCGGGACCTTATGGTTGATTATCCGGTGCGCTATCAAATGCGCTATGACGGCGGCTAGTAAAGCATAAAGCCTAATTCACGGACATTGCAGGACCACTGTGCGATGTTTTTCTTGACAATCTCTATCACATTGATCATCCTGTTGTCACTTTACTGATAGCGCACAGTGTACAGTATATTTATGACTAATCGCACGGTGTCCATGCGGGGATAGGCATTTACCTTTCGATTGCCGCACCGGCACCGCGAGTATTTCTGTGGCAAGGTTATGAAATTCCATGCGGGCGTCGCAAGAAATTGTTAAACACACACACCATAGAAGATAAAATTGCATCATTTCAATATATCATTCAAAAATCTTAGGTAGCGATACCGGGTGGCGGCCGTGGCTAATGTAAGCTCACAGGCCTTAACGATATAAACAGTACGTAGAAGCTATTTGGTTAATCGTGTGACCTATTTCACCATTGCTTGCTTCTGAAGAATAGGCATTTAGTAATATGTATTTTCTACATAAAACATTCCGGTAATTACAATGAAAATAAAAAAATCCTCAAACAAAAACAAGTGTGAAACAAGAAAACGCTCAATTTCGCACGTGCGTGACGTCGAAAATTAAATGACGCCATTAGTTTTATCTTATAGAAAAAAATAATATATATAAAAACTCTGGCAATGAATTTCATTTTTATGAAATACGAACGTTATTATTGACTACCGATAAATATTCTTTCGTCCTTCGAAATTTCGTCTGGGGTTCTAATAACATCACTGAAAATAATTACTCCAATATAGCATCCCCTTTTATAAAATTAAAATAATTTGGTGTGAAATTGAGTCTCGCATAAAGTTCGACAACCCTATTCAAAAGAAGGGGGCAGGTTCTTCGGCGTTTTTTACCGATCCTTACGTGAAAAAATGTTTTGCTTCGAGATTATCTCAATTTACGAAATGCGTACGCAATTGCCTGTTTACGCAAGTGTTAGTGAAACGGCGTACGCAAAAACGTACGTTTAGCGTAAATCGAGTACGTACGTAAATATTTTGCGTACGCAAACGAGGTTTAGTGAAACGGGCCCCGGAACGCTTGCATAGTGATCAAGGTCGTAATTTCGAGAGTAGGATAATCAAAGAGTTATGTAGGCTGGCAGGTGTACAGAAAACCCGAACCACACCATATCACCCAATGGGTAATGGTAGTGCTGAAAGGTTTAATCGTACTCTACTCCGAATGCTCGGTACTCTCGAAGATGTCCAGAAGACAGACTGGAAGTCGCATGTTGGTCCGTAGGTACATGCATACAATAGTACCAAGAATGACGCCACAGGCTATTCCCCACACTATCTCCTATTTGGATGGCATCCTCGCTTGTCCGTGGACGCTTTCCTAGGAACATGTCCAGAGGACGATAGTGTAGGTAACCCAACGGACTACATAGCGAAGCTTAAGGACAGAATGAGTAAGGCTTACAGGGTGGCGTCTGAGACGACTCAGAAAGTTTCTTCCCAGAATAAGAACAGATACGATAGTAAAGTTCGTGAAAACAAACTTGAAGTTGGTGACACCGTTCTTGTTCGTAAGGTGCACCATACTGGAAAGTCCAAACTTGCCGACATATGGGAAGCTGACCCTTACACTATTACGGATATTCCAAATCCTGATATACCCGTATATCGAGTCCGTACAGTGCTCGGTAAAGGTCCAGTTAGAACCCTTCATCGCAATTTGTTATTGCCTTTCAACTCCGTCCCTCTTTTTGAAGAAGCTCATCCCCTGCCAAACAGACCTAGACCGACTCGAAAGAGATCCGTCAAGGAATTAGCGTCTGCGGCAGAAGCTTCTGATAGCAGCCCGGAAACTGATTCAGATTCCAGTGAGAGGTACGTGATTCCCCAGCGAAGAACAATGCCAAAACCCAAATCTCCACGACCAATAGACCAGAACTGGCGTGAAGGTCTTCCGACATCCGACCATAGTCTGCGCGAAAGTGTTTCGATTCCGTCCGACAGTCATTACACTCATTCAGAATCTTTTATTTCAGAACCCGATCAGTCGAGCGGACAAACTCAAATAGAACTTTCTTTAGGGCCAGTTGAGCAGTCTGATCCAGTGCGCCGTTCAACTAGAAGTCGGAAGCCGCCAGATAGATATGGAGACTGGGCTTGTTCTCAAATAGTCTGGGTGTAATATTTTGTCCTGTGTGTTTAACATGTTTTAACATTCATTTTCCCTTTCAGATTCATAAATACTCTTATCTTTCAGAGACAGATTTTGAATCCTTAACTTATTTTTCCTTCTCAGGTTTATGTGATTTATTTGAAATGTCAGGAGACATTTATTTCAAAGCAGAGGAGAATGTAGCCAGGATGAAATGTTCACTGTTTCACACCAGTGTCTCTTTACATAAGCTATAGTCATCCTTATATGCGTGGAAAGTGAGCGATTGTAGTGAGTTGTTTACACTAGTCACTTTTAACCACACCCATGCTTGCATGCTTTTCCCCTCACTTTAAGTCTAAACCCTGGATAGGAAACATCTAACAATCTGCTGATCTTCATCGTATCTTGATCCTGGTAGGTAGAACTTCGTTGCAGTCATTTTTAAATCATTTAGACTTCATAAACATATTTTAAGGAACAGTATCTTATGAGCCTTCAAATTTGTATATTTCAGGTTTTTATCCTTAGAACTATTAAATTGTACTTTGTACAACGACCGTCTAGAACTCAATACAAGGGATACTACACAGTTGTTGTTAGTCTTCAATCTTGTTACACAAATATCAGAAGTACCAAAAGAGATACTTAGAAAAGTGTTTTCCTGAAAAAAGAAATAAAAAATATTTCTGGTCAATGTCCGGCTTAAACCGTGACTTTCCGGTTGTGGGAAAGCATCCTTCCCACAACCGCTTAATTTCCGTATACAATAAGAGTAGTGATACAATTTATTACATCTTTACTTCGCGAGTATAAGTCTATATTAAGAAACATTTACCGACTAACAATAAGGGTCAAAAGGAATATTTAATGAGTGCCAGGTCATTGTAGATCAATAATACAGATAAAGGTTTATGCAGGGGGGTTGTAAATAACTTTCAACACGTGACAATCAATCTTGAGACGGATCGTCCAGAATATTTGGTGAACAAACGTTCACCATTGTTACTACGTAAGGAACACCCTGTGGATTTTAAATACATGTAGCTTCGAAATAAAGTAGTGCCCTTTTTCATTAAATTAATTATATCTTAATACTTCTCTTCTCAAAACCAAAGCGTTGAAAGCACTGGAGATGGACGTTTCTGGTGGCATTGTGGCGAAAAGAAATTATCCATGTAAACATGTGATAATGTAAAATGTTTCGACCAAAGATCGGCAAGTTTCAATTTTAATGCAAACTTTATAGGAATTACAATGTTTTTTGTCTTTTTTTTTTTTTTTTTTTTTTTTTAAATTCTTTTTGTTAAGCCTATGATTACGGTTAATAATACAAATGGGATACGACATATTACACCTTAAGTCTATTTTGTTTATGAAATATGTGCGACCCGTCACGCAAAAAAGGGAACCCGAAAAAGAATTTGAAAAAATAGATCGGTTCCAGTACCGGTCAACCAGAGGTCGCACTTTCAAAAATATTTTACGCAATACCCAGATCTTTCCTTTTTGAATGGCGGGTCACACAATAATCAAGGGCATCCAACCCTCTTTAATCCGCATGAGCTGTCTGCACATTTGATATAAAATTGACTCTAAATCTAAAGGTAACTAAGAGTGTGCTAATGGGAATTCGTGATAGATTAGTAACTTTAATGTACACGTCCACAAAAAGCAGCAAACAACTTTATTGATAAGGAATAAATGAAATCTCGCAAATACAGCTGCAGCTTCAAGGTTAATGATATCATTGAAATTCTATGTCTCAAACATTGACCTACAATTATTTTACTTAATGTAGTGTATTCGATAAAATATGAGTTGCAAGACACTGTTTTGCTTGTGTTGATTCTTCTCATATTTTCACGAAGCTTGGTTGAAAGATCATAAATCATTAATGGGAAAACGAATATTTCTGGTATGCCTGTCAGCATTTGGGAGAGAAAAAAATGAATGAAAGACCTAGAGACTGTCAAAAATATATAGGTATGCCTGTCAGCATTTGGGAGAGAAAAAAAAATGAATGAAAGACCTAGAGACTGTCAAAATATATAGGGTAAATAAGCATAGCGCCCGTGTTCTAAATATTTTAAAATTGAGTTGAACGGTTGATTAGAAATCCGCCGGACCGCTATAGGCAGGTAAAATGTTATGGAAACTATTTCAAATTTTTAGATGTATACAATGTATGCATGTCCAAGAAAAGGCTCTTTATTGTTTGAAACTGTCCTGAGAATCAATGTCGTAACTCCGTACATCACGTACGGTATCTGACGTCATTTGGTCTCCGGGCCCGGTAGAGCGCAAAACCTCCAGAGAAAGGCACTGAGTATTTCCCCTGGGTGTGTACCATCTCGGAGGGTATTGGTCTTTAATATCCACGGTAGGAGACATATTTTCGAATGCGATCGTTTTCCGTTACCCATGCAAAAAAGAAAGAAAACAAACCGAAATGTAAATAACAAAAAGATGCAAAACGTAGACCGCGCGTCGGGCGAATTAATATCCCTCACAGCCCCCACAACGGCATTTAATTCGGCGGAAGTATGCCTTAACTCAGTAGAATTTGAGTTGCCTAAATATACGATAAGACGATTGTCTTTATTAGACGACGTAAAGATATATAAGTTAACCACATATTGTCCACCTGAAATATAAGCGGAGAACCCCTCAACGAAGACCTGAAGACTTAAATTGTAGCTTTCCTTCAGTTATTTTTAAGAAAGCACCGCGGACTGAGTTAATTCTTGATTTTAGATGTTTGTGATTAAAATGTCCTGACTCCCTGTATAGCTTTATCTGAGTTACATCTGTTATGCATGTACGACTGTAATATGTATACTGGTTTTTCCCGTGTCTATTTTTAGAATTAGTCTGAGAAATTTCCGATCCCTTGACTATTAGGTATACATGTATGTAGAATATTTTAGATCCTTCTAGAAAGGACTTTTAAAAAGTGATTCAAACTCTAGAATCTTCTAATATTCTATGCTATTCTAGATTGCTCTATGGTATTATATAAAGGGATCCCTACAGCATTCTTAGTTCACTTGGTTTAGACTAATGGTTTCATTTAGTAGTACTGTGTTAAAATAAAGGAAAATTTCTCGTTATCTTAAAAGTGTGTTTAAAAGTGTGTTTAATTTTAAATTCGGATATTATTGGAATTATTATTTGTGGACCAGGAACTTAATTCAATTGGATCTAAAATTAAAAACTTTAGGAGTAAACATTCAAGGTATTGTAATTTGTTTTTGTATCAATTCTGGTATTATTGTCAATAAATATTGTCAATTGTAAAGTTTGTTGCTGGCTTCTTTATTTTTGTTACATTTGCACGTAACACAACATTCTAGCCACAACCCAAAAAAAACGCACCGAAGAGAGATTCGCCTACAAAACATTGAACTTGTGCCGCCTGAGCGTGTCTCCCCCCCCCCCCCCAAAAAAAAAAAAAAAAAAAAAAACGTTGATAGAGCCAATGCCCCCCTTCCGCGTACACGCAGATAATACGGTTATTCGAGTTAGGCGGAGTAGGCTACCGGCTATATTAAGAATACATGTACATTGTCGATAGCAGACGATGTATTTTAATTAATTCTAGAAAGATATTAAAATGTCCAATTTGTTATTGGAAGACCCCTCAAGTGAGAGCAAATGACTTATATTTTAGGCGCCTTTCGTAGTAAAAGTGTTAAAACAACGGAGAGTGTCAAAAGTTGACTTTTATATTATGTTCGTGATCAGAGTGTCCTAACTCGCTATAGTGATACAAGCGATTTACGACCTTCTTATCACAAACTCTTAAACAGAAAACTTCCATGAAATGTTCAGGATCGTTCACCGAGGTGATCGGGACCCAAGAAGTTCTTCCTAAATCCGAGTATGTAAATGCGGGCTACCAGTTCAGCCACCTAGTTGCTATCCCCTTACACCACGGGAAAACCCAAAATGCGAATCACCGCCTTGTCTATAAATAGAATTCTTGCGCGAAATAAAAAATCGCGTGGTCTAGGATTGGCAGATAATTTCGCATTTAATAGATGGCTTTGATGAATATTCTAATGGAATAGAAATCTTGAATAAAGCCATTTTCAAAATGCGCAGTTGTCGAGCTTAGGCAAGTCTTGTTAAAAAAGAAAATTGAGCCAAAACCGGTACTACTGTTTTGAAAAGCTATTTACAACTAACAGGATTGTTCTCACGTAGTACTAACACTGGGTGACGTAGAAACGTACCCTAGAAATAGCTCTCGATGTCTTCACAAACATATCAGCCGTGTTCTTATTCAAGAAAGCTTCTGAAATATAGAATTTTTTTAATGCAATTGTAAAATATTTTATAGGTCGAATGAGCACGAAGTGTTCAAGATGAGGTATTGTGATCGGGTGCTCACCATCGTCCATCTTCCGTCGCCAACTTTTACTTTATGTCCATTCTAGAGGGCATATTTTTGGCTCAAATATTTTGAAATTTGGTAGGTCAAGTTCTAAAACGGGTCAACAATGGGTTCGTTTTGTTTGTACATGTATGGGGTTTAAACCCGCTTTTAAAATCCTTTCAGTTATATTGCAGAGGCTGGAGCACCTAACAATGGATTCATGGTATTTCCAATAATAGTCGGAAAGTATTAGTGCCGCCGTCGGGCATCGAACCCCGTCTTTCGAATGATATTCAGACGCTCTACCATTGCGCTATGACGTCGTACAATTGACAACGTGAATTATATTGTATTGAATTTGAAATGAAATTGGATGAGTGAGCAGAGATTGGAATCCAAGGAAGGAAATACAATGTCGCTAATTTCGTTTGATTTGAACGAAATTAGCTACATTTATAACCTCCCTTTATTAATATATAGTTTCAAAAAATACTAACAGGTCTTCTAAGAAGTCGATAAGCAGCTTGTTTCAAGCTGTCATGGATATTTTCAAGCGATTTGTATGTGGTTATTTAACTTTATTTATGGTTTTTGAGCGGTTTTTAAGTTGGAATGCGGAGCAATTCCAACTTAGATTTAACAAAACCGCAAAATGAACACAAGATAATTTCATTTCGGGTTTTTTGAGAACACACGTCACGTGAACAGGATGTGAATACACTTCGGCCTGTTTTGTTTATCTTAGCTGGACATAGACATATAGTTTATTTCATCAAGAAGTAATAATGCTAAACAATTACACAATAATCACTTCATGTAAATTATTAACACGCTGATTTATGTTTTAAACGATATTTATTGAAACTTGCGTACGAATTTACTAGTATTTGCATTACTATATTTGGAAATCATGTGATAAGTCAAGTCCAATAAAGTCAGCTGTTGACAATAGCACTAGCCAATCACGTGATCTGCATATTTGGTAATGTCGCGACCTGTTTTTCGTAGAATTGTGGCAATAGTACAAGCCAATCACGTGATCTGCTTATTTGGTAATGTCGCTACCTGTTTTTCGTAGAATTATGTTTAAGCTTCTTTTGGAGGTCTAGTTTCTCTTTCTGAACGCCCTTATTACACACTTCAACAAAAAAGTTATCAAATTGTTCCGTAAAGCATCATTAGAAACGCGCAACATCTACAGATATTTATATGCATTAAAAACCCGATCCAATAAATATTCTCTTTTTATTACTTTTCTAAAAACAGAACCTCATTTCTAAAATCGCGCGACAATTTAACTTGATGGTGGACGCAGCAAGGATCGATGAAGGTATAGATCCACAAGTTTAAGTAAGTGATCAAAGGTCAATTTTGTCGATACGTGAGCACAACTCCTCCCTCATTTATGGACAGATTTTGATGAAACTTTCACAGAATGTTCCTAGTGTCCTGACCTAGTGCATATTGTCCGGGTTTAGTGAATATTAGCCGCGTCCTGGAAAAAGGGGCCTTCATTTAAAAAGTCTTGTGAACGCAACTCCTTCATTTATGGACCAATTTGGATGCAACTTTCACAAAATGTTCCAAGACACCTGACCCAGCGCATACAGTCGCAGTTTGGTAAATTTGAGCCGTGTCATGGAAAAAAGGGGCCTTCTTGAAAACATTATTGTGAACGCAGCGTCTCCTCCATTTCTGGAATGTTTTGGATGAAACTTTCACAAAATGTTCCTAGTCACCTGACCTTGCCTAAATATAGTCGTAGTTTGGTGAAATACAGCTGCGTCATGGAAAAAGGGACCTTCTTGTAAAAATTCTTGTAAACGGAACTCCTCCTCTATTTATAGACTTATTTAAAAAAATCTACGAAATGTTCATTGTAACCTGAATTTGTTCATCTTGTTGCAGTTAAGTGAATTTCAGTCGCGTCATGGAAAAGGGGGCCTTTATGTCAAAGTTCTTGTGAATGCAATTCCATTGACAAAAAATGGCAATATTGTTACTTTTCTTATTACACAAATTGTACACTTGAGATAAAAGTTAACAGCTCTCTTTTTAAGGATTGATTTGGTTGATACTTTCAAAGATTATTCTTCATCTTATTATTATTATTATTATTAGTTGAGTTTAAAGAGGCATTAAACCCCATCCAATCAATCAATCATAACGAACAGTTTGAGCTTAACAATTTATATAAGTAGTCTGCAAATGTTTTGAATTGTGTTCTGTCAAAAAAAAATGTCTACAAGTATTTTTGTGAAACAGCAGCAGAGTGACGGCGTATATTGTGCCTATGGGACTCTTGTTACTCTAGCAGAGCGTTTTCCGATTATTCAGCTTTAATGATACCAATTTTCCAAGTGCAATATAGTAAAATAAAAAAAGATATACCGGAAAGAATGGATGTACCATCATTTTGTAGTTTGATTTTGCTCTAAGATAATCGTACGATTGTCGCAAAATATTTATATAATGGTACCAAATTGTTATATCTATCGTAGGACCTAACCCTATTTTGATCGTAGCAAAAACGATTGCTTAACCTTAATTGGTTTAGGGAGGCAAAGAATAAAGATTCACTAAATTTTATTTAATTATACATATTTAAATAAAAAAAAGTTGTGTTAGGTAAAGACTCCGTTATTCCATTCTTCAGGCGAAACTTTGATTATTGAAATTCCAGTGTTTACAGTGAATCATCTACAAAGCTGCAAAATCGCAAACAATAAAAAACGGGAGTATTTTCTGTTAGGTAAACGCAAAGTGTGAACCACCATTTCAAACAGTGATTAATACTATAGTAAAGGATTGAAATTTCAATGTATCAAAGTGCTCTGTGTAGTAACACTGCTACGACAACAACTTACGCATGAAAGATTAACTATAAATACTTGAGTCGTTGTACGCTCGTTGAAATACTCATTATTTCAGGACATACAAGTAAACATCTTTTTTGTCAGTATGGTGATTTTGTGTTCTGTAATTTAGGGGACCGTCTACCCACTTACGCGTAAGTTTATATCAGATCCCCTGCGCTTGCAGATTCAAAGGTTAAATTTTCGATACAAATTGTCTATGATTTCCAAAGATTTTTGTGAAGGCCATTAACGACCATCTTTTCTCCTCGATTCGCGCATGATAATTATATCATCTGCGTTTACATTGATTTAAAGTGAGCACCAATCTATTTTCTTTAGCAGAATTATGTTCTCTCATTTCTTTCTTTTTATCATTTTTCTTTCGTCAGATTCAGGCTTGTATAGCGGTTCAGGGGTTCAAGCGTTTCTCGTTGTTGAAATAAATGAATTCATATACGCCCGTCAAAAGACGAGACATATTATGTGATCACCTGTGGTGGACGGAAGGCGTCAGCTTCGTAAGTGGCTTGAGGTCACCGTCTCTTGAACGCATTCTAACTTATCAGTACTTTCAGTACTTTGATTTGTATAGTGATTAAATGTGGCTTTGATCACAGTCAATTTCGATTGAAATAATCACGGAAAGTTTTCGCGAGACAGAATATCAAAACCTAGCGACAGGAAACAACGGTACACGAGCCTTTGCGTTATTACTGTAATGCTGCTAAAAACAACGCCCCACCACCCCAACGATAATTAAGATCTGAGGCTTATTTTACTAAAAAGCTTATGATCAAATTTTGAGTAAGTAAAAACTTAAAGTTGCTTCTACAGAAGTAACTAAACGTGGAATTCTGCCTTGCATCATCTCATTAGAATCGTCATCTAAAGACACTTCCAATGAGAAAAGTCAATGCAGAATCTTACAATGAATGAAAACACTAAGAACGATTTGTGATTTTGACTAACGATTTTCTTTTCGTAAGATTTTAAAAGTGGTACCCGCTTTGCCAAATTAAAACACTAGCGTTATGACGAATGAGCCTTTTTTGCCTCACGGATTCCGTATTCTGATTTAAACAGCTAATCATAAATAAAACACTTGACCATGGCTACAATTATGATTAATAACCATGATGTATTCAAATCATTTCAATGCTTACAGCAAGTAACATTGTGAAATAGACAATCGGTTCGATCAAAACCTTCCTTTATCATTGCCTCGGACTGTCAATCGAGAGGTCCCTGGTTCGATCCCCGACGGCGGCACTCATCCTTTCAGACTATTCGTCTACCACTTATTGGTTGATAAACGTAGACCTACATGGGATAGCAGCTGTGGGCTAGGAAAGGATATCATGGTAGTACTGGTATGACAAATACCTGGCATCCATTGTTAGGTGCTCCAGCCGCCGCGATATGACTGAAATAATGTTAAAGGCGGCGTACAACCCTATTCAATAAATCAAATTATCATTCGCTTAGCACTTCTTTGTAACCTAAAACACCCACGCTAATCCTTTAAAACGCTTCGAAATATTTCTTCCCCTCCCCCCCCCCCCCCCCCCCTCCAACACAAAGAGTTTTATTCTGTCAATACCCCGCTTTGCACACAAGTGCACGTGCAAAGCGGGGGTATAATTGGCAAACTGTTTGCACCGTTTTGTGATCATGAACGCAGGGCAGGCTGTGGCTGGCTTGTCAGTGAAGAAATAAATTTCTTTTGAAAGTACAGAAAGCAGACGCTTTAAGATCGACGATTGTCGTTTGTATCAGTGTAAGTTCGATGTATTCTTCATGGAGTTAACAATAAAAACTTTTTATTATACTGCAAAATTAATTCAAGCATTATCATTGGCTAATGTTGATCTGACAAACATTGATATAGACGGCCGCTCCAGTATAAAAGCTAATGTTTCCTTAAGGAGTCTCGCCGGGAACATAGACAAAAAATCGAGCCGTTAACGGCAGCCATGGTTCTCTCACTTCTCTGTTATTGTTAACACGACCCGAGTTTACAATTAATGCTACAGTTAAAAGCATGTCTGTGAATCAAATACAAGTAAAAACATGATATAATTTCTAACCTTTAAACTTCACCAATCTTTCCATTTAGAGCGCTTAGTTTCTCATAGGTTAAGCCACAAACCGCCTTCATACATCATAACATCGCAGGATGTGACAGTGTGACGTCATTACTTCCTGTGACGTCACTACATATTTTGTTTTCATTTGAGGCGCATTGGGGGATATTTGATTTTTCAAAGAATTCGGTGTTTTTAAGGGCCATAAACAGTCCAAAGAGATATATTTTGTAGAAAAATTTGTAGTATAATAAATTCGTAAAACGGTTGCTTGCCTTGGTATATGACAATTCATTCCCGGTAGTAAAAAAAAGCCTGCGGCTCGGGGAAAACTATTTTTCCAGCCGGGAATAAATCGTCTAATACCCCGAAAAGAAACCGTATATCTAATAATGATCACGAGTGGCAGAGTCACGAGTGACAATATAATTTTGTCGTCCATGAATGAAATATTGAACGATCTTACTCAATATAAAAATGGGACAACACGTGATCATTATAGGATACATTTTTTATAACGCGTCATTTTTCACTAGATTGCTATTCAACGTTTTTGATGACGTCCCTAAGTTGAAATAATCGCAAGAGGGGGGTTAGTGTTTTTATTCATAATTTCACTAGGTAGGCGGTGAGGTTATCAAATGATAATCTACAGCTATTTCTCGATTTTCAACCGTAAAACACCGAAGAACGGGGTATAGTCTGTGGTCTAGCGAAGATCCTAGCCATGTACAATGACGAATCACAAACACAAAATGGTTCTTGACGATTAGCCGTCAGACCCCCGATTTACATTCTATTTATTATATGACCTACGTCGCGGGATTGAAATAAACCCGTTGAATATTTTTGATATTACACGGGTGTTATTACACTAGTGGAATAACTATGCAAATGAGCTCAGAGCGAATAGCAACGCTATATTGTAACCGCGAAAATGAGTCATAATCTTTATCTTGTGACGTCATTTTTAAACGGCGTTATGTTATATGTTATATGTTTCGCAGAATATTGAAAAGTTGAATTTCAAGAATTTAAACATTTTATGCGAAAATTCGGGTCATATTATAAATAGAACATTTGTGCTCATGAAATACAGAATTTATTAAACTCGTCATCCAAAACAGATAAAAACTCGGCACAGCCTCATTTATATCTGTTCATAGATGACTCGTTTAATAAATTTGGTATTTCATGATCACGCATTCAATATCCTCTATGTGCATGTTCCGCTGTACAATGTTCAAAAACTGTTTGACTCACATACATGTTGTTGCCCAAATTATCATACGTTTCTTCTTATTCAGCATCACCTAATTGCACACATCTGTAATTGAAACAATAAATGAATTAACCAATTAGAAAAAATCACAAAACAAACAATCAAAACACTATAGTTCTACCAAAGAAACTCGCGCACCAATGCACTAGTAGTACTTCGGCTTTTCTCCGAAGAAAATGTGAATGTAACAGTAATGAAAAAAAAAGTAATAATGATTATAATGATAATAAATAATTATAATAATGATAATAAAAGCATTTCAACAACAAGAATCGGTAAAGCAAAGGTCAATCTGATTTCTAACCCACTGTTCCTAATTTATTTTTGTGTTCACGGACCGCTCAGACACTCAAATTAATGCATACAAATGAAATCGTGGAACAGTTTAGTCAATTTGAATGTAATTGTGTGCGATTTAGAGGGTTTTGTACAATTCTAGTATTTCTGAGAAAGCGGTTGCGAATGATTTTGATTGGGTTGATCGACGGCTCAGAATCGAATATCAATATCAGGTTTTAATATTGAGATCAATGTTTTATATAATTAGAATTTCTTAAATTTATAATTAGAATAAGTGTAAAAAAAAAAAACATAAAGATAAATTCGTGCTCTAACTTAAAGCATCGCATGAGAATTTAAGCTTTATCATTGCACAAAATGTGCGCTTCGGGTCGTTATAGGCACACGTTAACGGACAAACACCGGACGTTAACGGGAGAAAACGTGGCTAAATAAGTAAATTCATGTGCCGTTAACGCCCATCTTGTCGAACCAAGGGTTACGAACGTTTACTTATCTTACCCTTGGCTGATTGAATTGGTAATTTCTGTACGCGTGACGTCACAGAACGGAAAACGAGGCGGACCAATCAGTAACCTTCTTACAAAAAGGTCCGACAGCGGGAGGTATGTTAGATCAATATACCCCGCGGCTACTTTCCATATGTGACATAAACCCTTAGAATTGCGCTTAACCCTTCAGTTTTATGTAATTGTGACACTTAGCAAGACTGAAATACACAATCATAAAAACTGATCGAAATTCCTATATCTGTTCAAATGACAACATATCTTTTTAATAATTTGATGGTACATTGAAAGGTTCTCAAGTTCTTTTTTTTGTACCCTCGATGACAGTGTATTACGATTTTTCAATGTTTATTTGAATGTTCAAGTTATTTAATCAATCAATACCTGTTTAAGTTTTCAATGTTTTAGACCTTATCGATGGCATACTCCAATATAGTAGATGAATGCATCTATATTGAAGTACGCGAAATTTAAAATTTGGAATAAATTCAATAATTAAGCCGTCTTATAAATAGAAATAATTTAGAAATGATAATTTACTTGATTTTCATATGAATTCTTTTATTCGGGAGTTTTTCTCCTTCTTTTCCAGCAGACTTTGCTTTAAACACATTAAATGGCAAGAGAAATAATGAGAATAAAATATGAAAATAGATAAATAAAGAAAGAAAATAATAGAACAATTTTTAGTAAAAATCCCCTATCTGTGTAACATAAATCTCGTGTGAGAATATTGTGGGAGCCGAAGAATTAATCAATTTATTTGTTTATTGTTGTAATTTGTCTTCATTATTTATTTATTTGTTTATTTATTTGAATTAATTTTTATTTGAAAAGTACCCATATTGCAGGTAGTCACAATGTAACGATAAATTTAAAACTAAGATTTGCTATGAAACAACTTATTCACGACGTTTAAAACAAAGCAATTACGCGCAATGTCCAATCCAAATCGAATTACACATTAAAAGGTGTTATTTGATTTTTATCTCTAATATAATAATATATGATATATACGTGTTTTATTGTGGGATAGTCCAAAATCTCGTGGCTACAGCTTATTCAAGTTATGATTAAGTAGTTTTGCCACCCGTTGACTATATCCTATGTAGTATAGATTACTTGCTTTCAATAAAAAAAAAACACCCAAAAAACTGGCCATTAATTTTATTTTTTCATTGTTTTTATTTCATACATTTTTTTTGGGGGGGGGGGGAGGCTATCCAAAATGTTCTTCTATGGAACAATAAGGGGGATAGATTAACTCAAAATCATTTCATGTTATTTTTGTTAGTCGGCAAAAATACAAAACGCGTGAAAGATAATGTCTGAATTCCCAACTCACATTTTTGATGTAATTTAAGGGGGGGGGGAGCTTCGGAAACATTCACGGTGGACAATGAGGAAACTTTCGGCTTACTATTCCTATCATTCTGATTAAAAGGAACTGATTTATATTTTGTTGATTTTATAAATCTATCTGTCACCGAATGAAAACGCACTAAAAAGTTAGCGTCTTCGATGCGACGCATTTTCTTTACCCAAGAATGAAGGGTTATCTACACAGTCGTCGGAATACAACAGGTTGCCATAGGGATTAAAAGGTATCGATCTCGTTTGTAAGAAGCTCTCTGATTGGCAGTCACAGAAATCGCGTTTGACCTTTTGATTGGTCGGCTAAAAATAAATCGTACAGAAAATACCTATTCATTCAGTCAAGGGGTATTCGAGAAGATCTTATCGATTCGATACCCCTTGACTCGTGAAGATGTTAACGCCCGGCTTTTTACACTAAATATCCTCAGCCAGGGCCTATACACTTTATCAGTTTTTTTGTTTAACATTAATGTAGAGTATTAATAAAGACGTCGATCCTATTCCCGCGCCAATTTTTATTACGTTATTACTTTATCAAGCACTAAGGCGCTAAACAAATTTTGTCTCTCTGCAAATGTTAACACCCTCAAAAACGTAAATTAACTCCATAGACTCAATCCGAAATTCGAATAATTCTCAGTTTAGCTCGATGATTTCTTTTATAATGCTGTGTCCAGAAGGCGCGAAAACAACCCCACGAGAATACTTTCCATTTCACTATATGCAAAGTAGAATTACGGTTACGAATAGCTCAAAATTGACGAGGTGATTATAGTTCTAATTGTTTTGGATGACATTAAATTGGATGAGCGGGCTTTAAATGAAAACATCAATGGGAGGTACTACAGTTTCGGTCATTTCGTCCAACTGGACGAAATTGTCCATATTGCATCACCCTCATTTGATAAAATACATATACCTTTCTGTCTACGTTTCTTTGGACAAATCAAAAGATCAGAACCAACACCAGCCAATAAAATAGAAGAATCATTCGATCTTTTCGATCAGGTTCTACAGTCAAGAGCATCGTGAAATTCACAGGATGAATGATTTTGGAATGATTTTGGAATGATTTTGGAATGAAATTGAATGAGTGTGTGTAGCGAGTTTTAAGTGAAACGAAAGGGAGGTAATCAAATATCGTTAATTTTTTCAAGATGAACAAAATTAGCTATATTCATTATCCCCGTTTAAAAGATAATGCGTACTTTTTCTGTTTGTATGTCTTCGTGGGTCAATTACACACTTTACAATCCGCACAAGTCAATAAAATCGTAGAAGAATTTCATCGATTTGAACTAAATGTTAATCGTCTTTGCCGATTTCGTGATGTTTTCTAAAGATTCCGGATCGATTTTGATCGATGTGAGTGAGTGTGTAGAAAGAATGAAAGGGGCACTGGGTGAATGATTTAGAATGGTTTTGATCGGAATGAGTGTCCATTTCACGATGTTTTTAACTATATCATTATACACTGTATATTTAGGGCCCATGGCTCGAATGAGACTGTTGGATGTTCATAATGATTTCGAAGATATTTTAAACCATATCGGATGATCTTTGAAAAGTTCGTGTTAGTGTTTGGAATGAGTATATGGAGCGCTATTTTAATGTTTTAGAATGGTTTAGATCGGAGGGAAGGTTAGTTTTACGATGTTATTAAATGTACCTGCATGTTCCCCAAGTGAAGCGGTTTACCATACAGTGACCCCAAAGACCTTGAAATCCTCTTTTACATCGATATTGCGTACATGTCTGTGTTGATAAGCCAGAGCACGGATCTATATATACCGTTTTATTCAGGGGACTTTCAGCCAGGACTACATGTATAAGGATACATGTACATACAACAAAACTCATGTATTTAAAACCCATCTTCAATGTCTGAAAAAAAAATCGAGTCTTTATGTCAAGAAAGAACATTTAAGAATGTTTTCATTTAATCTGGATGGGGATTTACTCCGCTTCTTGCAGATTTTCGGTGTCTTGAGCATCTAAAAATAGATTACTGATATTTTTGGCCCAAGTTAAAAGTATATCCTGGCCTCAAGCTTCCACCCCATTAAATTTAATGTACTTCAATTAGAAATATCGTGAAACTGAAAAGATGAACGATTTCCGAATGATTTTGGAATGACATTTGAATGAATTATAACGGGAGCGCTACAACATCGATAATTGCGTCCAAATTTGACAGAATCGTCGATATTTAGATTATACTAATCTATTTTAGTTCGATTGCTACCAAAGCTTTAGCTTATAGAATCGCTCTCGAACACTCAATCCTAATGTTTTCACGTCCCTGAGAGAGAGGCAGTGGTTTAAACTCACTGCTACCCAGTTTTACAGCTGGGTGAACTGGGCTGGCTATTAAGTGTTTTGTCCGTAAACACACCCCGGCGACAGTGGGGCTCGAACCACGGACCTCCAGGTCACGGGTCGAGTGCATTTACCACTAGGCCACCGAGGCAATTAATTGTCGATATATCTTTACCTCCTTTAATCCGGTGGCGGCAAAAATCCTTATCGACGTTTGTCTCTCACCAATGGGCCACCATAGCGCAGTTGGTTAGGCACAAGACTTTCAATCTGGAAGTCGTGGGTTCGATCCCCGGTGGCGGCAAATATCCTTTCCGACGTTTGTCTCTCACCAATGGGTAGATAATCGTAAACCTATGTGAGATAGCAGTCGGAGGCTAGGAAAGGATGTAATGGTAGTACAGGTGAGAGAAATACCAGGAATCCATTGTTAGGTGCTCCGGCCGCCGCGATATAACTGAAATAATGTTGAAAGCGGCGTTAAACTCCATTCAATCAATCAATCAATCTCTCACCAATGGGTAAATAATCGTAAACCTATGTGAGATAGCAGTCGGAGGCTAGGAAAGGATGTAATGGTAGTACAGGTGAAGGAAATACCAGGAATCCATTGTTAGGTGCTCCGGCCGCAGCGATATAACTGCGAAATTGTTGAAAGCGGCGTAAAACCCATTCAATCAACCAACCAACCTCCTTTATTAAAAACACAGTGCTTTTCTGATTTTGAGAGTCCACGGTCCAAACAAACGCTTCAAAATTCCATATAAACTAATAAATCGTACGATGGTTTATTCGATCTGAGAGAGCTTTTGAGCGATGGGAGTCGTGGACATCGTGGAAAAGCCTCTCACAAGCATTTTTTCCCATTTTTTTCTTCCTCCAAAGGGAAGTTTTCTGATGAGTCGAGTTAATAAAGATTTTTGAAAAAAAAGGTTTTTAACAGGCTTATTGCAGATCTTGACATTCAGGTAGGCAGGAACTAAACCTTGATAATCCGCATTCTCCTTTGTGATCAGTGATAACATTGGCGTAACTAGAATTTTTTTACGCAATCAGAAGGTAACAAGCAAAGAATATATAGGGAAGGGGCGATATGTGGACTGTGACAAAATCTAGATGTCCTCTACCCGATTCACTTTTTTTATCATCCGTGCTTTGGTGAATTATTAATAAGCTGTAGTTAAGATGCTTTCATCATTCATGAACAATATTTTTCGAGAAAGGATTAATTGTTATTTCGCCCTTGCGTAATATGAATAGGGGTAGCTACGCCCTTAGAATACAGTGCTTTTGTAGAATAATAAATGTCGAACCAACGAATTAGGGTTATATGACATGGACTTTTATTTTCCCAAATAGTCGAGCTAAAAAATGAATACGTACAATGTAACGCTGACCAAAGATATTACTCAGCTACTAAAGATTGTTGAAATCAGCATTTAACTAAAACCAAACAAACAAGTGCCAAAGACGTCTAGCCGTGTCGGTTAAAAAAATAGTAGTGTCCTCGATAAGTAATGTCCATAAATGAAATAACATGTATTTGTAAAATGCTTCAGTATACATGTATCCACTTCAACGAGGGTCTTAAGAGACACAGTTAATAATATCGTAAAATTGACACTCACTGCCATCAAAACCATTCAAAATCACTCATTCAACGCTCCATTTTATACCATTCCAAACACTGACTCAAACCATTCAGAAACGCTCAAAATTCGGAATACAGTTGGTAATATCTTGAATTTTATCTCAACCAAAACCTTTCTAAATCATGCTCTCATCGCTCCACTCATTCATTCCAAACACTCAATCAAACCATTCAAAAACGCTCAAAATAATTAACAAAGTTAAAATCAACAACTTCATAAAAAAATATATGTTGAATAAATAGGAAGCTATTTGTTGAATTTGCTTGCATATCTTATTAAACGGATGTAATAAATATCGCTTGTTTTGTTCACCCTTGTGATATATAATGCGACATTTCATTCCACTCAAAACTCGCTCCTCTCACTTATTGTGTATAACTTCGAAATCATTCCAAAATCATTCACCTTGTCGGTTTCACGATTGTATTAACTGTCCCCATTGCCCATCAATCGTTTACAATGCCTGAAAATTGCATTTTAATCGATCAATTCAATTATCGTCCTCTAGTGTTGTCTAGAAGCGTCTGCAAAAACACGCAAAATGCTTTTATAGAAAAGTACGTAGGTACTTAACAAAAGAGAGTTAATAAAGTAATTATTATTTCGTCCAATTTGCTTCTCTTAAATTTCATTCAAAACTTATTCCCCTCATGCCTTTAAATCCATTCCGAAATCATTCAAAATAATTCGCGTAGTCCATTTCACGATTTTGTCAGGATGTAATCAGATGGTTGGGGAATGAATGAAAGTCAGATATCCCGACTTTGACCTTTGGCCTGATTCTACATAGTTTGAATTATTAAGTTTAAGATTGATTCAAGTCAATACAAATGATGCTTAAGGTGAATTTCCATAACTAAGCTCTGACGTAGACACCGATTCCATTACCATGGATATATCAGGTGTATATAGAAAACACATTGAGATAGAAATTGAATGTTTAACTCTAATAATCTATACTCTTAAAAAGAAAAGTTCTTTGACATTGAATACATATTTTAATTAAGACAAAAATATTTTTATCGTAAGTCAAAGAAAGTGGAGCTCAGGCTTCTTTCCACTAAATGAGATAGAATAATCGTTTCCTGGACAAAGATTTGAAATATTGACGTCGATTAAGACCGTTATGTGAAAAGTGTCACAGGACGACCTCTTGAATATTGCTCTTCAATTTTTTATCAAGAGATTTTACGCCGTCAACAGACTAAAAAAGTCATTGAGGTTGCGGTAACAGTGAAATAACATCAAGCATCGTCGCGGTATTCGCCTTGTTAGACGAACGTTGTTTTCATTACGTTTCAGACTTATCTGACTCTACACATAAAGCAGTGAGTGGCGTTAAAGTGGTGCTTAAGGTTGGAGATAGTGTATACCGAAACAGCAAAGTCATTTACAACGGCTTGTCTTATGAATCCTGCCTTAAAGCGACCTTAAGCATTATGGCGTTGTTTCTCCGTACATTTAACCATTTTTCATTTCAAATCTGTGCAAAGACACTTGATTCCAAATACGATTCAGAAGTGACATGCCTTTCACAGCTTAATGAATAACTTACAGTGTTACCAATGAATCAGAAACTACAAGCGCTGTTTGAGAAGGGCAGATTTTGCGTAATTAGACGTTGAGGTCATTATGTAGAAACGCGATCAAGTAATTCATCGCAATACGCTTGAATTTCTAAAGATACAATCACTGTTTACCAAACAATTAATTCTCAAAGAAGAAATTGTCTTAAATAAGACAAGATCGATTTTTAAAGAACTTTTTTTGAAGAGTATATTTCGAAAATGACACGGGAATCTATAGATTGAAAATAGAACTCACAGCTCACTTCGCAAAATTTACCAATAAAGTTGTCCTTGGTTTTGGAATCAAGTTGAACCATATAACTTTATCTTTAAATTCCTCTATAATTTTAAAAGACATACACTTTTCACAATGAAGATCATTTTAGGTCGCAAGTGTACGTAAAGAATAAATCAAAATGCCATAAGCACTGTAAATGAACCGTCGCTGAATGATTGGACAGACTGACGCCTTTCAAACTTTCAAAATTTGACAGAGAACTGTTTAAAAACTCAGAGTCATACTAAAAATTTAAACCCAAATCATGCCTTAACAAATGGCACATTCTGTCATAAACTTATTTCATGAATACTTATATAATGTACTTTTTCCGCTTGCTCAAAAACGGAGGTAGGGGGGGGGGGTATGCATTTGTTGTAGATGACAAAATTCTACAAAGAATACAAATTTAAAAAAAAAGATAGACACTGTAAAATTGAATGACCGAAATGAATCTCCAACACAACATTAAAAGTCTCGTATGTAGATTGATTGGTCGAATGAAGTTTAACGCCGCTTTCAACATTTTCATTTATTTCGCGGAGGCTGGAGCACCTAAGAACGGACAACCAGTATGTAATACAACTTAATAATGAGCAACCAAACTTAAGAATGGACAAGTAGATTTATCATCCTTGCCAATTATTAAAATACATAAACAATATATTGATTTTATTACACAAGCATTATCTTACAAATTGAAATATTTTAATCGATTAACAAAAACTAAATAACCCACTTTGATAACGAAATTTGCAACACTTTTCCTTGCATACTTTCAAATGTGATCGCTGGGTAAGTTTTTATCGATTTTTGTTGGCTAGTATTTTTTTAAAGGTCGGGTTAAAAGTCATAATCAAACAAACTATTTCTATTTCACGGTCAGAAGTGTATTGTGTAACGGGGATCACGCCATCAATCCGACTTTTCAAAAAAAGTTATCTGCCCTGTGTTCAAAACAATCAGATAGGAAGCGTTTGACAATTATCATTTGTACATATGCAAACAGACTAGAATTTCTAAACGTTTGCGACCGTTGGTGCTGAGCAGGTATCAGAAATCAGGGACCCATTAGCCTCCATCTATGTGTAACAGATTATTTATGGTTTTACAGCTTTGATAAATTTATCAGTGATGGAAACTGAGAACAATGAAACAAAAATTTATGCTTTTAGTCTTTTGTTATGAATGCATACTTAAAAAAATAAAATAATTCAGAATCTGAACTTTTGGAAAAACTACGCCGCCGTCATAGCGCAGTTGGTAGCGTAGACCTATTTGGGATAGCAGCTGGAGGCTAGCAAAGGATGTGATGGTGTACTGGTGAGAGAAATACCAGGAAACCATTGTTAGGTGCTCAAGTCGCCGCGATATAACTGAAAAATGTTGAAAGAGGCGTTAAACTCCATTCAATCAATTTGGAAAAACTATAAAAAGAAACCAACAGTAAATAAAAATCGCAGAAATTATAGCAAACTTCTCACACTTAGAGCACGCCTTCGTGTGAGCGATCCAACTCGGACTCGCGCATGTGTCATGGGGACCTGCTAACCTTGCTAAATTCCGATTGCGACTCGCCCAGTGAGGCAAAAATTGCAATTTTCGGGGTTTTTTTTATGATGTGTGTTTGCTTTATGTTTAAGCGATCCGACCGGGACTAACGCATGAGTCTATGAGAACGCCTGCTTGCCATATTTCGTTTCCAGTTGATCGGTCAAGGTCAAGTGCATCAAAACGGCAATGGAAAATCTCAGAAATTATAGCAAACGTTTCACACATAGAGCACGGGTTCAGCTGAGAGATCAAACTCAGACTCTCGCATGTGCACCGGGGACCCTACCACCTAACGTTCTGAGTCGCTCGGTCAATGTCATTGGACTAAAACAACCATCGAAAATGCCTTTTCTGTATTTTCATTCGCTGAGAGTGTGCGCTTTGGCTGATTGATCAGACACGGGCTCGGGCACATGCCCAGAGGTCCCCACCAACTGACCATGTTCCGAGTTCTGACCCGGGCTGGTGCAAGTGCCCGGGGGATTCGGCCACCTTGCTTCTTTCTGAGTTGCGTGTTGCTCGTTCAAGGTCAAGCAGGTTAAAACAGCAAATGAAACTTCCAATTGGGGGTGGGTTGTCATGCGTGAATTGCGTGCGATTTGTCTAAACGATCCGACCCGGGTTCGTTAATGTGCCAAGGGGAGCCGAAACCTTGTTACGTTATGTGTTTCGAGTCGATGGGCCAAGGTTAATGGGTCAAAATGGCAAGCGATCAAACTCAGACTCGTGCATGTACACAGGGCCCCTTCCACCTTGCTAAGTTCTGAGTCGCTCGGTCAATGTCAAGGGAGTTAAAACAGTAAATGAAAATGCCTTTTTGTATTTTCATAAGCGGAGCACGGGCGCTTCGACTAAGGAGTCTGAGCCGAGATCAGGATAGTGCCAAGGATACCCCTTTGACTCACGATTTACCTAGTTCTCAGTCGCTGGATCAAGGTCAAAGGGGTCTAAACTGCCAGGGGGGGGGGGGGTAATGCAAGGTGCGCGTGTGCTTCAACTAAGTGAAGTGCCGCTGTCATAGCAAGGTTGGTAACGAGTCGAACTGTCATTCTAGAGGCCCCGGGTTCGATCCCCGAAGGCGGCACTCATTCTTTCCCACTTTTTGTGTACCACCAAAGGGTCGTTAAGGGTAGACCTATGTTGGATAGCAGCTAGAGGATAGGAAAGGAGGTAATGGTAGTCCTAGTGTGAGAAATACCAGGAGTCAATTGTAAGGTGCTCCAGCCGCCGCGATATAATTGAAACAATGTTGAATGCGTAAAACCCTATTCAATTAATGAAACCAGCTTAGTGATCTGACATTGGCTCATTTGTTCGAGTTTCAAATCTCCTGTTCAAGGTCAAGGAGATCAAAACAGTGAGCGAAATTGCCATTTTTCGGGATTTCACAAAAAGCGTGCTTGTGCTTTGGCTTAGCAATCCAACCAAATCTCGCGCATATTCCCTTCGAATTGCCACGTTTTGCGTTAACTGTTCAAGGTTAAGTAGGTCAAGTCGTAATTATTTATTTGGTCGCCGCTATTGATCTATTGGTTACCATGTTTAAGGTGACTTATTATAATTAAACGGTCGAATCTAAAATAAAACATTCTATAACGTTCTATATAGACGTTATGAAAACTGAAGTCAAAAGGGCGGTGGTTACAAATCAAAATAACTTCTGTTTTGCAGAAGAAACGTATTTATGCGTGATAGGAATTAACGTTTGACAGTTAATTCACCACTTTTTTTACCGGTAACAGTTGTTTTACTGGAAAATATTGCCAACTGGTATTAATGAACGGGAACAGTTACCGAGTTACGAACAAACTTAGATAAAACATTTTTACTGCAATACCCATCTAAGTGCAATTATATGAAATAATGGCGGTGATTTGTCGGTTTGCCGTTACCTGTCAACCGGAAGTTGAACGATTGTATCGAACGTTTTATCGGTATTTTTTGTACGAAAACTCATGCGTTTGTATATCCAAATTCTTTATCTGTTTTTAATCGAATGAATGGATCCACACATTATTGCCAATAAATGTGTATGTTTTCACGATGGAATAGATACCCCGTCTATTCTTAAGAATGGACAGGGATCCTTATTCATCGGTCACCCGTTCTAAAGATGAAGCATTCTCAAGATAGGACACAACATATACTGATCTATCTCACAAGGATAGTAAAGATCCTGAACAGACACGCATTACTCAATGTTTTCTTTACATCAGATTCCAAACTTAAACCAATTGCTTTTTAAAACAAGACATTATTATCAAGATTCAGAACAGCGTGGTCAGCTTACTGACTTATACAGATTTCACTGTAAAAGGAGAAATTTCCAACAGAATCCGCATTCGAAGCAGATGAAATGCATCAATCGCAGGACAGGCAAATGACACGATCAACGTTAAACTTTAGAATTTAAAACTGAATTTAAAGAAGGAAAAAAGATAAACAAAAAATATGTGAAATAACCAAAGATCATACATATTTGTTCTGTGTCGAGCATAGTAGGAATCCTTACTTTGCGCAGTGCGATTCCAGAATTGTCCGTGCTCAAGGTAGGAATCGGGCAAACGTAAGAATATTTGTAGCTCTTTCGCCGTGAACTAAGTTTCTATGACATTGTTAGTATTGTTAAAAATGCCAAACTGAAAAGTATATGTGTATCCGTTACTGTTCTAATGATTGTTTATGAGCTATGGCTACAAAGGAATACCGTTTAAGAACAAATAAAAGGGCATGATTTACTTCTAGTAATATCTGCTTTTCAAGTTTTCTAAATGATATCGAAAACATTGACAAAAAAGTTAAAATAGCATACCTTACTTTACAAAATTGTACAGGTAATTATCGATTATTTTAGTAAAATATTTTACCATAGAGCCTAACTAGTTCTTACTTTCTCTAAGTTATTCCTACTACTCGCAGGGATTTCTTTATATAAAAATTCGATAAAAAACTTTGTCCGATACAATTCAAAAATTTTCGGACAAAGTAGTGATTCCTATTTTGCCAAGGACAAAATTTGGTATGGTACAGATTCTTACTTTGTGTCAAACACATACACATAAATATATATACTCAAACGCAAAGGAAACTAGATATATTTAAAGTATAGATAAAAACAGTTTCATCAGTCATAGGTATTTCCTTTTTACACCACGACAAGCACGTTTGTCACTTTTTCTAAGATAAGACACATCCGGTCAGTATCGCATACAATGGTACGTTACGTCCGAAATAAGCAGACAGTGGGATTTTCCGTGCGATCATTGTCGAATGTTGAATGAACCCACATTTCATTCTTGCGACTGTCAAGAGGAGAAAAAACAAAACCAATCAAGAATCAAGGCACTGAAAGTACTGATGGTGAACGAATCTGATGCCATTCTAGAATGATATATTGAATGATATATAGAAAGAGAAATTATAAATGTGAAAAAATAATTTAGGGAAAGTGTCCCGACAAAATTTCGGCAATTCTGCAATTTCACTGTAAATTCAAAGAAGGAGAAAGAGAGGAAGTAAGATAGAGAGAGCGATGGACAGACAGAGACAGAGAGCAATAGAGGAAAGAAAACAGATAACTATGGTGTTTAGACTATTAATTCTTTTCTTCACTTAAAAAAAAATAGTCAAAAAGTTATTTCAATTTCCACTTGCTGAACCCATATTTCACCAGATCAAACAGCAGTTTTTCTGCATTTTGACTATTAAACGTCATCCGCTATAGCTCTGGAACTTTACTTAATGTATCCTCCGAAATAAAAGACCAATGTTTCGTCTTCAACCGAAACGCTGTAATGACTGTAATATGCAGTTTTGTGAAAGAATGATTATATGATGCCATTGCGTAAAAAACATTTAAAGATGAAAAATACAATTTATGTAGGTGAGCATTTTGTACAATTAATGGATTGTCCAAATATAGTTATAGTTTAGATTCTACTACCAATCGGTGGATAATCCTTAACCTTAGAGGGTAGAAGATTGCAGTTATGAAAGGATGTATGCTATTAATAGTTCTGGTGCGAGAAACTCCAGATTCCATGTTTTTGTGCTCCAGTCCACAACCGATTGATTCACAATCCAAATTTCGTCTTATAGGTTAGTTTAAATTAACATATATGGATAAACTCAGATAATGTAAAGATCGCCTGTGCTTCAGCCACCGCGATTTTACAGAAAAAATGTTAATAGCGCTGTCATCCCTATTCAAACAAAAGGAACAAGAAATGTTGTACACTTTAAACACGTGTCGAATAATTCTTAAAACCCGTCTTGAGCCTAACTGTCGCCTGTTGAAAAGTTATGTAAAATTCGATTGCATAAACAACAGTTGTCACTGGACAGGTAACCGTTTCCAATGCTACAAGAAACAGAACAGGACAGATTATATCTTTTATTTTCATCTTAGTACAATGAGGTACAATATGGACAATATACATAAATGTTTTTTTTTTTTTTTTTTTTTTTTTTTGTAATATTTAAAGGACTTCTGGTAAAACATATAATTGAATGATTGGATTGGGGAAATTTTAAACTCATCAAAGGGACAGAAGCACTACTATACAGTTGTAGTTACTATGTTAAGTACTTTAAAGAAGAATATTTTGTTAGTGTAAAACTAGGGGACAAAAAATGCTAGTTGGGACTTGAACATCGCAGCCACAGGTAAAGTATTTTATAGTTACGACGTTTCAGTCTCCATTCGATGTAAGAAATTGAAATTAGATCTATTGTGTTGGGATAATTGTTTATTCTTTTATTTCTTTTTTATTTCAAAATAACAACGACAGTCATACATTTACAATAAATCGTGCCGAGATGGTTATATCCCCTGATTTCCGCCATTGTTCGAAATTGGGCAGTTGAGAACATAAGATGTCTGGAAATGGGTTAAGTTTTACTTCATACAAACATTTGTCACGGTCAAGTGGTGCGTGTTTATGTTTTAATGAGAATTTGGGCTTGAAACTTGAACTTTCGTAACTCATGAGTACAGATTCCATTCATTAGAAGGCAGATAAAATCGTAGTTGGTCATCATGGTTGGTATGGCAAATCAGAGGTATGTAGAAGATCAAGAGGTCACGACCTAAATAAAGATATATTTCCGGCAAATTACTACAAGTTGCAACGGCGAAGGCTTAGATCAAAAACATAGAATCTGTCTCTACAGTGTATAGACACAAGCTTTGAATTTGATCTAAACTCTCGACAAGCTTACGCCGATCATCAATGCGCTCGATTAAGCAGTGCAATCTATTTTGCTTCTTTAAAGGATAATTTTCATTATCTTCACTTGATGAGCAATTCTAGTATCACGCCATTAACGAAATAAACAGTGATTTTGCGGAGATAAGTCTTGAGATATACTAGATTGAATTCAAAATGACATTACTTTATTTCAAATATATTTAGATCCTACAGGGTTTTCCTTACATAGTAACACTGGCGAACGAAAATTTCGTTCAACAAAAATCAAAACTTGCTACGCCAAGGCTAGTCAGCAAATTGAAGCGTTGCTTGTGCTCAGTGGAGATACCTCTATTGTCGATGTTTCCCGTAATCTAAGCTACTCTTTCACAGAGAAAATTTGATTTTAGAAAATTTTGGTAAAATTGATTTGAAGTTACAACCTCATCATGTTGAAGCCTTTAAAATACGTGTATTTAGAATCAATCTGGTAATACATGGAAGGAAAGACAGATATTCCTGAATTAAGCGAAATTCGAATTCTGAAAAATGATGCGACTTCTAACACCTAAAAATTATTCTTCATTTTGGAGCCAAATATTTACGCATGTGCATCCCGCATGTTTGTCTTATTCAAGCAAAGATTAAGGTAAAAGATCAAACAGCTGGAAACTTCATATCAATACAAGCAAAAATGAATGATTATTTACGGAAAGTTAATTGATGCACGCTAGACAACAGGCTACTGCTACAACTAGGTAGTACGGTATAAGCAGAGAAACCGTTCTCAAACGTTTGTCACCTCCGTAGGCAAATACGAGCCACACCTTACTTTGAAAGCATACTGACGCAACATCATCTCGCTGCTCGTCTCACTGGACACAGCAGCACCCTGTTTGCGAAGAGTCGGTAGAATCAAAATCTCTTTACCGACGAGTCTAGGTTCAATCTCAGTTACCATTGTTGAAAGAGACAGGTTCGGGGCAGCGTCATGGTGTGGGGTGGGATAATGTAGAATTTGAAAACGACAAGGTAATTGTACACTGCAATCTCAATGCTACTGAGTACATTAATCAGGTATTGAGACCTTTAGTTGTTCCATTCATCCATCGTCACGTTCCTGTCTCATTTATGCGCGACAATGCGTGCCCGCATACGACTCACATCACGCGGCAATGTTTGAATACAAATTGGGTCGAATGGAACCGCATTCCTCCGTTGGTCGTACAACGTTACGTCAACTCAATGAGACGTTGTATTGTACAGGTAATACGTCAACATGGAGGCCATACCATATCCATATCCATCCTTTGAAGGGTATAAAACCTCAATTCAATTCGTTCGAAACCAGATTTACCGACATTTAAAATTTTGTGTATTTTTCTTTTTTTTTTTTTATTTTGATCCCATGCGCAGTTTAATAAATGTCACATGTCTATACAATCATACAATCCTTGGTTTCCAAAGGAACCATCCCATCTTGAGGAAAACTGAATTATCTGCACTTTGGTACCAAGTAGGTTAAGGTTTAGGCCATATAGATGCCTGCAAAAAATCCCAAAACACAATGCATAGTTTCTTTTGCGTTTGAATATATATAAATAAAGCTGATGGGGAAATCCCCATTATGGTTTTTAAAGAAACAGTGATACGATGAAACAATAAGTCACTTTTATTGGCAATCTAAGCTCATGAAAACTGTTTTCAAATAATACCCTGCTTTACACGCAAGTGTGGGTAAAAAGTTTGACATAATAATAGAACAGTTTGCACCATTTTGTCATCCTGGGTATGGCAGGAGTTAATATCGGTAGCGTCTATGGGATAGGTTTACCAGACTCGGACTGATCAAGACTGATTCTCATTGAAAAGTAAGCCTATTTATTTCTATTCTCTATCAAAATACTAAATTGACAATTTTAAAAGAAAATAAACCAACAAATAAGTAGTACCGTCGCTTAAATCATGGGTAATATTAGAGTATCCTTTTTCATGCTAAAAAGTAAAGTAAAGTTTGTTCTTCGATAAAACATTTTTATACAATCGATCATGAATAGGTTTACTCTTCGAACTGATTTTGGTAATCAATTGTGTTTTCCAACAGATTGCGCAACCTTACCGGCCATTACGAACTTGATACAACACTGGTCAATAAAACTTATCTGCCGTAGAACATCAATTATATAGGGATTGTTTGAAGTACTTTACTCATTGCGTGGTCATTTTGATTTTTCTATTCAGTCGACTGTCTTCCGTGTCTAGTAGAGGTTTGTGTAAGTTTAGTGCAGCAAATCGAGAATTAGGCATGTTAGCACTGGCCCCGGGACGATATTTTCTAGCTGCTTCAGACAGAAAAAACAGACCAGCTTTAGATTTGGAGTTATGCGGTTTTATTTCGGCGCATCTGAAACGAGAATAACATTTAAATGTGACATCATCTTGGACGGTTTCGAATATTTTGACATTCAAAATCATTCACTTCATTTACCCATTCATTCAAACGCTCACCCAAACTGTTAAAAAAAACTCCCTTTGATCATTAAAACGCCCATACAATTACAGTTAGATCGCTCGAAAGATTCCATGGTTTTAATGACTTGCTTAAATTTGGAGGCGTCAGATAGATCTTGAAGAAATAGACATCAATTCATAGAACTTGTGCTTATATTTCGTTAAAGGATGTCGTAAAAATGGTCAATTTTGCTTTCCTTGAACGTATTAAGCTTTATTGTTTTATCTCTCCTTTAAATTCTTTATCACACTCGTTCATTTTCATTCTGAACTCTTTTCAAATCACTGATAATGTCAATACCATGGCGTTTTTAACTGTAGTATAATCCAAGATTATTGCCCTGGCAGGGCGGAGCCTAAGAATCGGGACATTTAATATTAAGGGAAATCAGCTTTATTTATAAATATTCAGTTAAATACATAGGCGACATACTCTAATTCTTAGATTGGTAACCAAAGCCTCGTATCTTCAGCTTGGACAAGCTGAAGTTCCGAGGATTTTGTAACCCCACGATAAATGTGTTCCCTTTCGTTTAGCACGCTGTATATTGTGGTTGAAAGATACAGTTATTGACACGCGTTAAAGGTAACTTGCCGACAAACTTTTGAAAGAACAAAAGATATTGAATGGTAAACTCGACAAATTTGGTCACGGCTAAGCCACGCCCTGCCAGTTGAATAATATCTCAGAATACATTATTTGTAATACAGGTCATATGTCACGGGTGCTTACTTTATGTGAAATAGCTTCCAATAAAGGAATGCATATAAAATGAGGCAATACATGTGTTCACATTCTAACTTCGAATAAAGGGCAAGTCAGAACGACATGTAGAATATCTCTAACCCGACTCTACACCTCGAACTTTATGAAAAGAAAACCAACATCAAAGGTGAATTCGAACTGGACCGACTAAAAGCGGAAAGAAATAATCAACTAGATGACATTCACACATATCAGAACCCTCTAAATCGCTAATTCAGCGCTTAATTTACACATTCTTAATTTCCACTCAAACCATTCAGATACACTCCAAAATTATTGAAAAAGCATAATGTGTACAACTACATTCAAACCTCTGGAAAAGCCACGATTTTTTTAATGAAAAGCGTTTTATTTGTTTGTTATTTTATTAATATTTCATTAAATACTTAAAAGATATGGCTAATTTGGTTCATCTTATATCCTTGAATACTCGCTCACCGCACTTACTCAATTTCACTCCGAAATAAATCCAACACTATTCACCTTGTAAAATACACAATGCCCCTACATGTAGACGAACCGATAATATCATCGTGACCTTGACGAGATGAGTGACTATGAATGATTTCTGAATACAATTCAATGAGTGTTATGGGTGTGTTTTGAATGGAATTAAAGGATGGTAATCAAATATTGGTAATTTTGTTCAGGATAAACAAAATTGACTACATTTATTACCTCCCATGCATAAAAGTTCTATGAATAGCTTTCTATGGCTTCACACACTCATCAAATGCTTGTAGAATTAGATAAAGTCAGTGAAATCGTTAATTTTGTGTGATTTTGTGCGTTTTTGAATGGTTTGAGTGAGTGTTTGAAATGAATGAACGGAGCGCTTAGAATGGTTTGATCGCGATGAGAGTCAAATTAACGATGCTATTACCGGTATCTTGACTTCGTCGATTTATACAATTCTCTATATAATTTCCAAAAAACAAATCTTCTTTACAATCGTGGCTTACTGTTAAGACTATCACTATTACCGTTTTTATTCGATGGCTTAGCGCGAAACAGTTGTAACTCCCTAAAAGTTTATAGGGAGTTACAACTTTTTAACGCTGAGCTATCGAATTACACAACATCACAAAGCCAAACAACCACAATGCCCGTGGTCCTGAATCAAATACAATTGACGGCATTTTTTGAAAACAATCAATGAATAAATAATTAGACATGGTGTTGACAAGAAATTGTATAACACTTTGGCATTAAAACATTTTTCCATGACACGGTGCCCTTCGGAGAACAGATGATTCTTCATCGCTCACAGTAGTTTGCTCGGATCATGCAGTAACAAGTTGAATTGCCTTAAGTGTCAACTTCACAATGCCACTAACTGTACAGTTGAAAAAAACGTGTAATTGACAAGGTGAATAATTTTGGAATGATTTAGGAATGAAATTGAATGAGTTTGTGGAGCGAGTTTTGAGTGAATTTAAAGGGGGTAATCCAATATCGCAAACTTTGTTCATCCTGATTACCTCCCTTTAAAAATGTGCATAAAAGTTCTGTTAATTGCTTTCTATTTTTTAAGAACCAGAACCAGACGCTAACAATTTCAATTATGTCAGTGAAATCGTGAAGTTTTCCCATTTATATTTATTTAGAATGTAGCTTCAGATTGTATACTTTTTAGTCATTTGGAGCGTTTTTGATTGACTTGAGTGAGTGCTTGGAATGAGTGGATGGAGCGCTGAGTGAGTGATTTTGAATGGTTTTGATTGAGATACATGTCAATTTCATGATGTAAGTAACTGTAGGATCAAATGATAGTATGCATTACCCGCAAAAGAAAGCTGATACTGGCTGACATTTTCCTGGTTTGTGTTCAACTTGGGTTGTACAATCCATAAACTGGTTACACGGTAAGTGGCATCTATCGGCATTTACTCGCTCTCTGTCACCAATTAGGAAGTATACATACACAGCAACCAAAAAGGGCTTATATTCCATGCTGCTAAAAGATGAAATAACAAATTCAAAACTCCATGTGCTGGCAGTCATGGGTGTGGACATTCACATTTTTCTCTAACTTTCCTTGGACAAGTAAAAAATGATTTTCTTCATGTCTAGGATCAAACTTAACTTGTCCACATAATGTATTAATGCGGAAATAGCATTAATTTTCATAACAAAAATGCTGAAAACAGCATTTTTTTCATTGAAAACTATGCTTTCTGCCTTTGATACAAACATAAGGCTGAAATACCTAAGTTACACAAATGGAAAGGCCCCTTATTGATAAGTCGGACAAGGAAATTCCAAACCTCTGGCAGTTATAGTAAAAGTTGTATTAAACGACTTCTATGACAGGGGACCACCTACGCGCGCAAAACGGGTTTAATTTGAAAACGGCTTGCAACATTTTGTCAGCCGGAACATAGAGCTGGTTTCTTATTGTGGCCCGGCTGAAAAACGGGCCCCGTTCGAGTGACAAATAAGTTGACCAGTAGTTTAGATGATAAAATGTCAAAACTAGTCGGAGATCACGAGGTTTTCCAAAGAAAATTAAGAGTAAAGTTATCCGCCATTCTTGTTAGCTATGCTGCCTACCGTTCAGAATGACAAAAGTATACGAACTGTTTTCCAATAACACCCCGCTTTGCACGTTAACTTGCATGCAAAGCGTGATATACATTTAAAAAAAAGTTTGCTTCGTCTTGTCAACAGTCCTGTATACAGGTTTGGATTGTTTACCCACGGTATTGATTGCCGATTATTGAAAGCTTGCAAGGCAGACATACTGTTCAAGATAAGAAAGTAGGGAAGCTCTCGCCAACGTTCGATAACACGTTTCTAATGCATATATTTGATTTAACAGTTTGACGAAAAATATGTTTTCGTATTTTTTAGCTCCACTGGTCGAATGCCAGCGAGCTATTGTCATGGCGGAATGTCCGTCGTGCGAGCGTCCGTTCGTAAACATTTCTTCCAACATCTTCTCCTCCCAAACCAAGAAGTGGATTTTGACAAAATTTTACCAGAATGTTCCTTGGGTGACCCTCTTCTAAATTTGATAAAAAAATTTGAATTGACCTCAAAATTTGGGCGTGGCATGGCAGGATTTATTTTGAGCCCGAAATCTTTGAACGACATCTCCTCCTGAACCATTGGGCCGATATCAATGAAACTTTACCAGAATGTTTCATGGTGACCCTCTAAAGTTGTTCAAGAAATTTGGATTGACCTCAAAGTATGGGCGTGGCAGGGCGGGGCTCATTTCGAGCCCGAAAACCTTGAACGACATCTCCTCCTGAACCATTGGACTGATTTCAATTAACTTTTATCAGAATGTTCCTTGGGTGATCCTCTTGTAAAGATGTTCAAGAAATTTGGATTGACCCCTAAATATTTGGGTGGCAGGGCGGGGCTTATTTTGAGCCCGAAAACTTTGAACGACCTCTCCTCCTGAACCACAAGGCTTATTTCAATAAAACTTTGACAGAATGTTCCATGGGTTACCCTCTTCTAAAGATGTTCAAGAAATTTGGATTGACTCCAAACATTGGGGTGGCAGGGCGGGGCTTATTTTGAGCCCGAAAACTTTGAACGACATTTCCTCCTGAACCATAAGGCTTATTTCAATGAAACTTTGGGTGACCCTTTGTAAATGTTATTCCAAAAATTTTGATAGGCCTATAAATTTTGGTGATGCAGAGCTTGCTTATTTTGAGCCCGAAATCTTTGATCAAAATTTCCTTCTGAACCACTTGGCCGATTTAAATGAAACCAGAATGTTCCTTTCATGGCCCTTTTACATATTAGTGCTATGTGTTCACTTCTTTTAGCCCAGTATCAATTTGGATAAAGAAAGAATTCCTTCTATATGCTGGTTATTTTCATAACCTTCTATTTTCAATTTCTCTTTCAAAATCTTGAGATATTTAAGCCAGTGGAGCGATACAGGCCCTCTTGGTTCTGTTGTTTTGTATATTTTACAGGTAAACAAATATATAAAGTGTTGGAAAAATTTCCAGGGCTAGTAAATTACTTAGTCAGAAAAACAATATACACTTATCAGAGGGTTCAGCCCCAAAAAGTAATGACCGTTACAAAGAAACAGAAAATAATAGAACTTTAAAAAAAAAAAAAAAAAACTTTGTTCGAAAAGAAACCTTGAAAACCGACAACACATTATAATGTAACATTAGTTAAAATTTCTCGGTGAGATTCGAAATTGGCAAAACAAAGAAATGAGCTGATTTATGTGCGAGTGTTTTGTACCAATTAGATTCGGGGTCGACTTATTTCAGGAAAGATCCAACCCGGGTATAGACTGGTCCTACAATCAATTATCAGAATAGCTTTTTTTGGGCAATTTTGATTGTTGATTTTTGAAACAGTCTAAAACTGGCAGCCTTTTGTCTAGGAGATACTCTAATACAACAGACAACAATACAAGCCTGGGAACATAAATAAGTGGGCCCTCGGATAACTGTGATCAAGAATCTTTTGAGGAAAAAATAAAAGGCCAACTTAATTCTGGCCCGAATCCTGGGCGTAGACTGGATCCACTATCAACTACCAAAATAGCCTTTATTAGGCTATTTTGATAGTTGATATTGGGAACAGTCTAAAACTGACAGCCTGCTATCTAACAGATACTCTGTTACAGCAGACATTTATACCAGCCTGGGACCAGAAATAAGTTGGCCCTCGGAAAAAAACGGGATAAAAAATCTATTGAGGAAAAGATAGAACGCCAATTTATTTCTGGCCCGAATTGCCTGGGCGTAGACTGGATCCACTATCAACTACCAAAATAGCCTTTTCTAGGCTATTTTGATAGTTGATATTGCAAACAGTCTAAAACTGGCAGCCTACTGTCTAAGAGATACACTGATACAGCAGACGTCAATACCAGCCTGGGACCAGAAATAAATGGGCCTCGAAAAAACGAGATCAACAATCTTTTGAGGAAAAATAGAAGGCCGATTTATTTCTGGCCCGGATTACCTGGGCGTAGACTGGACCAACTGTCAACTACCAGAATAGCCTTTTTAACCTTGATAAAGAATATATTGAGCAAAAAAATACCAAGTGACGTCATTTAGAATGGTTTATCTGGATGACAAATCATTTTTCTTAATCGCTGAGGGTTTGCAGCTAAAGTCCTTCTCAAACCTATGTTTTGATCGAATTCGTGTAGTCTGAATAGTTTTTAGATTCACACTTTCAAGAATTATAATAATAAAATATAATCATCATATAATAAAATATTATTTTATCTGTAAAACAACGCAATCGAAAAGACACTCGTCCTGTTTTTTTAACATTTCAAATATCTTACATTATTCCACCGTTGAAAATTTCTTCTCCTTCCATTTTCACTCAAACACTTCTCGTCATTTGCTTCAATAAGTTGTAGTTACGACATTGAGTTATTTAAATATTTCATGTCCGTTTGATGTTTGTTGCTTGTTTGGTCGGCTGGTTGTTTTATTTATTTCAAAATTGAAAAACAAGATTGTTCTCTTTTGCAAGACAACTGACTATTATGATACTACCCGAAGAAAATTACAGCAATAAGACTTACTTTTGAGTTTTCAATCCTGAAGGTAAACTGTAATTAACATGTTTACGTGCTTCGAGAATAAGACTTTATATCTGATGTTAAGGCCACTTCATATCTAAAAATCAAATTTCATATGACATGAGATCATCCTGGAAAAAAACCAACGTATAAATGACTATTGACCATTTGTTAATTTTTGACCATCACGCATTCAAAGCTAATCAGGGTACTCAGAAGAATTTTTACTTGAGAATAAGATTAGTGTCAGTATATAGGTGAAATATAGTTTCATTCTATCTTATAAAAAAACAAATATCTGTGTGATAACATCCCGTATGATATTTTTTATGATATCACATAGTTATTTTTAGAACAATGATATAATGTGGTTATTTTTAGAAACTTTCATTTCAGTTAGAAACACCGACGAAAACAAGACAAATAGAGGTTATAAGATAAATATAATACATACTTAGTGTATCGTATAAAAAAAATATCTAACTCGGTTGAGATAATTGATAACTGTCTCGGCAGAGCCTCGACAATGATCGATTCTCCCAACCTCGTTAGATATTTTTTTCTTATACAAAAATAATAATAATAATAAGTACGTAATATATATTTCTCGGTTTACAATGGAGCATTAGTATCGTGTTAATTGCGGGCAATGGTATTTACGCTATGGACGACTCATTTAGATGCTTTAATGGTGAAACATAGGTACTAAGCTTATCGGTAAAAACGAGATAAAGAATATGTAGGAAAATGAAAAAGTGGTATAGGCACAAACAATTTGAGACATAAAATAAGAGCTTCGAAGGGATTCCAACCAGTACTGACATGGTTTGAAGGGATATGTCATGCCCACCTCTTCTTTGGGTCCGTTAATCTTTAATGCTGGAATGTGACAAAATAAGATTTTTTTGGACAAAATCTTTAAGAGAGTCATATTGCGCGTGGTAAATAAGCAACCTAATGACGACAATCATTAATCGGCTCCGCCTAGATGACGTCAAACAGAGCGAAATGTACAATAGTTGGTTATAATTCTTTGGTAATTTTATAAGTTTAAGAGATGATATAATTAAGTGATAATATATCGTTATTTCTCGATAATCTATCGGCATTAATCAAGAAATACTTTGGAACATCGCTCTGACTTTTCCGTAAACTGGAAAGTACCTTGGACATAAGTGTAGTAATTTTTGGTCATTTTTTTAGGTAATTCGGCTCTTTGTGGTACTTTTGTTAATACGCTTGAAGAAAAGCAAATTCCTTTAATGCTTTCCGATCGACTATGGAGACCTTTTTGGCATATTTTGATTTGAAAACAAAACGCAGTAAAACACTGCGTTTTGTTTTCAAATCTTAATATACCAATGCTTAACGTACGGTTTTTTTTTTTTTTTTTTTTTTTTTTGTTTTTCGCAGCTCATCCTCAGTTATATTTGTGACGTCATAAAAATCCACGTGCGAAATGACGCGCGTTTTTATTCCCGAGGTCTATTCCGTAGAATCGCCGAGGGTTCCCGAGTGACTTGATGCCAGAAGGGCCAGGTATCGTCAAACAGGAATTTGCACGAAGGAAACAGAAATACCATTATTTTGCTTCAAGTAGTATTTAAGCTTTTCTTTAAGTATGTCAAATGTCATACCCCAGTACCATTCGGAACACCACTCGGCCAATCTCAAGATCAACCTCGGATGTACATAGACGGACTAATTTTAGAAAATACTGTAAAACCCTTGGAAAAACTCGATGACGTCAGTTAAAATGGCGTTAGCCCTCGAAACTTTGAGTGAAAACATTCGACGTCGCCAGCGCTACTCGTTTAAGTCACTGGCGTAAAACCATCGAATTCTTGTATAAGAATCTTACGATTCTTAAATAACGACTGAAAAATTCTTAATTTTTGAATTTTTGAGAATGATTCGTCATGGCCGAGTGATGTTCCGAATGACCCCAGTACTAGACTGACAAGCGTTTACAATTTAGTCATAATAGTCAAGCACTTCATCAATTCAGATTTTAGATAGTAGGTCAAATGTCTAACATCTAACATGAAGAGTTAATCATAGACATTTATCCCAAAAAGTTTATTATTAACTTAATGTCGTCCTATTCTATAATTCAATATATTTAAGAAAAAAGGTAAATTGTCAGGACCAAAGTCAAGAGATCAGTATGTTACCGGAATCAAAGACAATCAATTACCAACAATTAAGTAGCAACAAGATATAGTTTTAAACCTCATTAAGGTAAATTTAAAGATCAAGGGTTCGACAGGATGCTAGACTCAACGACAATCATCTACTCACATTCATTGTTGACTTACAAGTTATAGACTTATAACTCAATTAAGGGAGGGGGTCAAAGGTCATATTTTTGGTCACTGGATCAATTCGATGCCAGAAGCAAATGCACTCATCTGCCTTACTACAGTCGTAGACATAAAAATTCAAAATATAGAAAATAGGTCAAAGGTCAGGGTTTGGGTCAATGGTTCAGTTAGATGTCAGTATCAAAAACAATTATCTACCAACTTTTATTTTTGAAGGCTAGGGTCAAGGGTGCAACATGATGCCGGAATCAAACACAATTATCTACCAACAATTATCCGTTTGTATATTTTTCACCTATTAGTAATAATTCAATATTTAGAAAAGAATGTCATAGGTCAAGGTCTGGGTCAAATGTTCAAAATGGTGATATAGTCAAAGACAATCTTCTACCAACTTTTGTTTGGGCTAAATATAGTGCAAAATCTAATTACTCCATACATAAGAAAATATGTCAAAGGTTATGGCCAGAGTCGAGGATTCCATTCGATGCCAGAATCAAATACCAATATTTATCAGAAACATGATATAATTTTAGACCTCGTAGTTCACTATTTTAGACTGTAGGTCAAATGTCAAGGTAATGGTCAATGGGATGTCAGAATCAATGACTCAATCTGTTATAGAGTTAACACAATCCTACAACTATATATTTCACAATGCATGCCCTTTTTGATTACTCGACTGCCTTTAGCTCCTAGTTTTAAAACTTATCATTTTTTAACGAAGAAATCTGATAGAGCATACCCCAAGAATAATTCTTGTGAAATTAGGATAAAATCCTATCAGTAGTTACGGAGATTGTGATTTTTTAAAACATTGACACATGGGCCCATGGTGATGCGACAGATGTTACAACCTTTTTCTCATTCTCAATTCCTAATTTTCTCAAATTTAAATTTGAGATTTAAGCCAAAATTCTGTTTAAATATTCATTTTAATGTATTAACATAAATGATAATACCAATTAGTTGTTTAATTTTCATACATTTATATAAATTAAATTTTTAGAAAATTCTCAGTTGAGCCTGAGAAAATTTTGATTACTTCGGGTCCTGAGAGAGCTTGTTTCAAGAATCATTATATTAAGATTGGTAAAATTCTGACCAATAATTTTAGAGAAGAAGATTTTTAGGTGGACGTTTATGTTCACCACTGTTGACAATTCAGTCAGATGTAAATTGCTTTTTCAAAAAGAATTGTCCATTGATACTCTTTTTCAAGATTTGCACCTGCAAGCTAAAATGCATTTTGAAATTGGTGAGAATCAAGGATTTGATATAATTTGTACAAACCGTAAAAACCCTTTTTTAAAAGTTTCACAATTGTCTGCTGGAGGTCATTTTAAACCCAGTGTATTAAATTACGGAAATACACATGAATACAGATACAACTCATACAGAATACCCCGAGAACTGTTAGAGCGGACAAATAACTCTGCGTGAAAACATGTTAAGGATTCGCAATGAAAACTGCCATGGTTTCTGTATTTACGAAAAACAATTAAGCTACGCATGTCAATGTGCGATACTTCAGCTATATAACATGAAAAAAGAACTACCATATAGCTTATAAAATGAGATACTTCGTGCAATGATTTTCTTTCATATCTTATCACTAGGATTTTGCAGCTAAGAAGCACCGTGTGTCATATTCCAGAGTAAATGCAATTATTAAAGTTGAAAAATGTATACAGGCGTAAACAATAATTACAATTGGATAAATCGGTACTAGTTTTCTTCTCTATTATCACAAATTAAAATAAGAAAATCTAGTAAATGTAAAATGGCATGTGTTACAGTACATTACAGAGAGTGTTACGGCTTAGTACCTACAGCACTGATAGAGGTTACAGATTCTTATGGAATACATTTGCTTTGTTTAATTCATTTGAATGGGGCTTATCAGCTATGTTAGCTATGAACTTTTTCCCGTAACACCGTCAGTACGTCTGTAAACGTTTTTTTTTTTTTTTTTTTTTAATTTTCGAAATAGACTCTATAATTTCAATCCGATTTGTTTTCGAAGTTCCACATAATGACTATACTAACATTGAGAGCATTAGAAAAAGCTATAAAGTAAGCTATTATATAGACCAATTAAAGATATTTCTTTTCGGTTCTCATAATTTGTGTTTATTTCAATGCAACGGATTGTTCATTTTCAATCAAAATGCGAATCATAGCATTTTGGGGCTTATATTATATAATGCTTTATACTTTTTAATAATTTCACGTCAGGGTTGTATTTTCTTAAGAATTTCAGAGGCAACTTAAACAGCCCTCATAGCTGATGGTACCCATTTTTATTCAAAAGGTCTGGGGGGAAAATACGCACCACGACCCCATTTTCTCTTTTGAAATGAAAAAAACCGTATCAAATTCGGATCTGTTCGAACAAAGGTTTCATCTTGAAGAAATGCTGAGCGAGCAAATTTAACTCCCTCATTTGTAGAAGAGATTAAAACTAAAAATTTTCATTTTTTGATGCCATGCGATTTTGTAATTTAAGCATTCTCTTTCTTGACACGATCCTTTTTATTTAAAGCAGGTGAAACTTTTGCGATTTTGATTAGCCTACCATGTTTTTGCATTCGTTTAATTGACTTGTTTTATTTGATATTGGAAGTCGAATGTATGAAATTAAGTACCCGCTCATGCGTTTTTGCGTTTTATAGATCCCAACTATTTAAAATATTTCAAAATGGGCAAGAATTTTTTTCTCACCATTGAAAAGAGCAAGTCTACTTGTCCTGGCAAGAATATCAATTTCACGCGTTTCGAAAGTATAGCGTGAAATATTTGTCTTGGGCGTCACGTTTTGCAAAGGGTTAATATATAAATCGCGTACATATTACTCAATAATACATATTGGTCAGGATTTGCACGGGGTATTTGGAAAGCTGAGTATTTATATGAAAAAAATGTAAGGTGTAGTCATTCTACCAGACGACGCAGTCCGTAAAGGCTCTTTTTAAAAAAAGTTAAATATATATGTGTGTGTATATATATGTATTGCGTATCAATTATTTTGAAATATACTGTACTAGGTTTCTCTTCTCAAACAACACTGGTTTTTAAGTGGCAAAAACTTATTTAAAGTCATTCATGATATCAAGTAGTTATCGCTGATTCCGTTTGGTGTGGTCAATCCGTGCCATTGTCTTTCGGTACTGGTTCAGATTGTTTACACAGCGTGGTCCCAGTGCGAACATTTATCTAAGTAATATCATATTATTTGTTCTGTTAAGGCTTATAAGCTGCATAGTTTATGTAGGCTTACAGATAGCGAACCTGTCGCTGCAACGCGCATTCTGATACAGGGACAGGTTTCCATAGTTTTTTTCCTATAAGGTTTTATCTATGTTTTTCCTGGGCGAGCGCGCTACGTTCTGTAGGCAGTTAGAGAGATTGTTAGGCTCATATTCATCGTAACTAAGGTCATCATTGTAACTGCGTCTTCACTCTGAACTAAAGCCACCGTCTGGTATATGCAAATTGGGTTTGGTGTTTTGTTCTTCTTTTGTTCGAAGCAAAGTCAAGACCACCGTTTACCTTGGAGTACGAAAATACTTGGTAAAGTTTGCGAGTGCTTTCATTTCCTGAACGTAATGCAGATACAATTAAAAAGAAAGGAGGAAAAGTGTTTTTCATAAATCAAAACGAAGATCAGAATATTATTGTTAGAGATATCGATTTAAATGAAGAGTGAGGCATTTTTTCCCATCTATCTCGTATTTCGCAGTAAAAAAAATATATAAAAGATAACTCGTTTTTTTTTTCGCGTGTGTACATATGAGCAACCTGGCGTCAAGAAATCTGGGATTATTGACAGATGTTGTAACACTGCAGTGAAGAAAAGGTAACATGTCAAAAGAATTATTATGCAGAATCCGTAACATAAACATAGAATTTAAATGATGCATATATTTTTCAAAACAGAAGATATTCCTTTCAGATAGCGGGTATAATTAAGCAAAATGAGGTTTTTTAACGCCATGCAGATACGAGATTTCAAAAAATTCCTATCTCTGTTCTAAAAATCCAAAAAGATATAGAAAACCCCCGTTTTTCGATTAAATTCACCTCAAACCTTTTTTAACCGACATCTCAAATTAAAAAGGATTTTGTCTCAGGAGTATTCAATATTTAAGGAAGGGAATCGGAATGTTTTAAAAATCTAATGTGTATTCTGGATGTTAAAAACACGTGGAATCAAACATATATTTATACAATTAGCAGACGACTTAACAGTTTTCAGTAAGAAACCTTAATATGTTTTCATTAAGAAACATATAGTCGTTGTAACAGTTCTCGGGGGTGCAGACAATGTGTAAGAATCGCAAAGCTGTAAAGTCGTGTGTTTCGCTACATACTACAGATAAAGGTTTATGCAGGGTGGGCGTGGAGGGGAGGGGGGTATAAACAACTTTTAACACGTAACAGTCAATCTTGAGACGGAATATTCTAGAATTTGTATACACGTGTTTCATATTATCATTTACCCTTTCTTTGAGAATGCAAATTCGTGATAAATAATTAGTATACTTTAATCGAACATTTCCAATAGCGGTACAAATTAAGAGTGTTACCGTTGAAATCTTATTTATCTTCTTTTATTTATTTTTATTTATTTGTTTTTTTCTAACACGATTACATCAAACAATCGATTCTTAACGACACCCAACAAAAGCGATCAAAACATTGGAATTACAGGGTTTAGGTTGACGATCGATGATATATATCGAGAATATAAAGTTACAAGCCATAAATCGACGATTATCTATATTTTTCAAATCCTCAATTGACATCACCAGCAGTCTAAAATTCGAAAGGGGGGGGGACTATTCAGACTGTAAAATTTCCGGAGCCCTGAACGTTATCACGTTCGGCTCATTGTATAGTTCTACAGCGCCGTGCCAAAAGTAAGTGAACTTTCAAAATGGCCACCAGAAAACAAAACTAAACTGCACAACTTTTAACTTCAAACTTACCTTGATATAAAAGATTTCAGTCGTCAATATTTTGTCATGCTGCCTTTCTGAATAATAACTTCTCATACTCTTTTGGGTAGGGTTGAATAAAGTCTTTGAACGTATGTATCGGGTATTTCATTCCAGGAGGCGAGCAGTTGGGACTTCAAGTCATTGAGGGTGTTTATCATGTAAAGTTTGGATTTTATTTTGTTTTTTAAAAGTAACCAAATATTTTCTATTGGACTTAGGTCTGGTGACTGTGCTGGCCAGAAAAACACGGGAATGTTGTTACTTTCTTTCCAAGCTGTAGCTTTACGGCTTTTGTGAGCAGGGGCCTTATCCTCTTGAAAGACCCACGAATTATCTGTGAAATGCTTAGCTATAGAAGGCCACAAATACTGATCAAGGGTCTGAATGTACTTTTGAGAGTTCATGTTTCTATCTATGAAAGCAAGCATTCCAGTACCAGAATAACAAATACAGCCCCAAACCATTACCTTCAGATTAGTCCTAACATTACAAGCCACATACCCTAAACACTCGGGTCTCCACTTTTCACTCGCTTTTCTCCATACAGTAAGCTGACCATCGGGCTTTAAATTTATCATCATTTCGTCGCTAAAAATAACGTTTTTTCCAGTAAGATTCAACGGTCCAAGTTAATTTTGTCCTACACCAATAAATTCGTTTCCGTTTGTTGACAGCTGAAATAGTCACCCTCTTCCTTACAGATCGTCTTTTATATCCCATTAAATGTAAATTTCTTTGCACAGTTCTAACGGAACACTTTTCGAAGGTCGACGAGTTGTATACAGCCGCGATTTTCCTGAGTGGTTGCCGTCGATTCAATTTTACCAGCCGTGAAAGTTTTCTTAGCCCCCGATCATCAACGATTTTCGGTCTACCGCTTCGATGCATGTTTTCTGTAGAACTACGACTTCGAAATCTCTTTAAAGCCATTGAAATGGTCGATTTACTTCTCCCTAATACGTTCGCAACATCAACCAACCGATGACCCTCCTCTATCATTGATACGATTAGGAGTTTTTTATCCTCTGACAGTTGTTTTCCGTGTTTCCCCATGATTAACAATATTGACAAACTGACGTAAGCAGACGACGAAATGATGTCATTTCCGGGCCCTTAAAAGAATATTGGAGTTGTTTCCCTTAAACCCAAGCGCGCGTTCCCTTTTACATTCGTACCCATATAGCGACGCTGTTATTTTAACAGTTTCTCGAAATCCGTTCGCCGCCATTTTAAAAGTTCACTCACTTTTGGCACGGCGCTGTAGTTGAGTGACTTGCTTACCGGACTTCAGTCGAACAATTTTCCGTTTACCAGATATGTACATGTCCATGCGGAACATCACTCGGCCATTTCCGTAAACTGTAACAGACTTCGGATGTATGTAAGGCGGATTGATATGTGACAAAATGGCGGAAACAGTGTAAGAAAAACTAAAAATCCGAGGTTGATCGTGAGATTGGCCGAGTGGTGTTCCGAATGATATACATGTAGCGCTGACCATTGTAGCAGCCAAATCAAAAATAATTTGAGAGAAAATGTCTCAAAGATCATTTCTGTATAATTTGGTAAAATTCTTCTCAGTAGTTTCAGAAAATGTTCATAAATGAAAATTATACGCACGAACGCTTTGACGCACGGACACACGTACTAATGACGGACTACCCGCCACGGCCTAAGCTCCGATAATTCCAGTTGAGCTGAAAAGATATCATCCAGTATGTGAAAAAGGGATTTTTAGGGCCACAAAATTCGACCTAGACTACATTATACACGCAATCTTACCATGGTGGAAAAATCAACGGCTTGTCTAAGATTTATTTATCACCTTATAACTATACAAATATCCGAGTGATAACATCCCATGTTATATTTTTCATGATATGGATATTTTTAAAACAATTACAAAATGCGGTTATTTTTATAAACTTGCATTTCTGCTAGTGCCTCGATAATGATTAATTCCCCAACTTCGTTAGAATTTTTTTTTCATACAAAACACTTAGTACGCATTATATAAATAAACGCATATACATTTTCGCAATTGTGTATATTTTCAAACTACTGGCGTGTGTTGACATCAGCTAAGTACCGTTTGTTTTTAAAGTACTCGTTTCGCGACATTTCTTGTTGTAAATGTTTGTCGCACTGTGTCTCTGAATGGCAAAACTTGTCGAGTGCTTTACTGACAAACAACTAGTTTGTATCTGGGTCAAGTACGAAGCAAGGTTGTCTTCTTTAGAATATCATTTGGGATAATTAAAATCCATCCCAAGTTGTGCAAAATAAATATATTTATAGCCGTAACTGTACAATGGCAGTTTGGTCATTCGAATCGATTCAATTGAAAACAGCAATAACAAGGTATATATATTTTTTTCTTGTAAGGATGTAGACATGAGTAGGATAATTTACATGTTTTGTTTAAACATATTTTATTGCCATTTATACAGTATCTACAAACATCTATATTTATCAACACAGATTAACAAAAGGCAAAAGGGTCTGGCCACAAGTTATCCAACTTAGATTCGGCCATTCCCTAATATGTATCTACTCTTTTTACTGTCTTCACGTTTTGCTAAAAAAATGCAAACAAAAGTATACTGTTCAAATAAGTTAAAGACAGTTCTGTCCCAGTTATGGATTGCTAACTTAGTAAGGGCTATAGTTTCAAAAAAGTTGGTTTAAAGAACGGTAAGGGGGGGGGGGGAATCAGTCCTTTTGTGTCAGTGAGACAAGTTCTCCGTCAGCGAAACCTTTCACAGAGAAGCCAATGTAGTGGTTTTTTTCGTTATTTGTCACAGAATTTAAGAAAACCTTTTTGTATCTTTTATATAACTTTGCACACAACTGAATATTTCAAAATTTTCCTCGGTTTTAAGCTCGGATGATCCGTTCAGAAGTAAATTCTTGTTTAATGGGTGGAAACGATGTAGTTTTCTAAATAGTGCGACTCTTTGCGCAATAAACAAACGACATTGGAATAAATAGTGTTCAGCGTCCTCTCGAGGATACCCACAACTACAATTAGCGTGAACTGATATATAATTTGAGAACATGTCGAACTTTAAATCACTACAATTATTTCTTATTCGTGTATGTATTAATGAGAACTTCCTATCGCCGCAAAGATAATACTTTGGTACTTCTGAGACAGGAAAGGTTTGTAATATTTTCGATTTAAACAGTGACAATGATTGTACTGATTTAATATTTTCGGGTAGATCATTCCAAAGTTTTACTGCTGATGGAAAGAAAGAACTAGCAAACAGTTCTGTTCTCAAAGCAAACAAGTCGATATCATGTGCATTACGTAATGCGTATTCTGTTCTTGAACTTACATTTGGGGGAAATATATCTAAAATGTAATTTGATGTAAGGCCGTTAAAGATTTTATACCTTAAAACAAGTTTTTGGTATTTGCGCCTATCAGACAAGAGATAACCAGCCAATTTCTTTGTATAATTTATTGATCGAAATTGACCTAGTGACACCTGTTACGATTCTGGCTGCTTCATTTTGAATCTTTTCCAAGGATTCTTTTTCTTGTACTGTACAATTATCCCAAACGACTGATGCATATTCTAGAATCGGACGTAAAAACGATATATATATTTGATTCAGAGAAGCTCTTTGTAATTTAAACTTTAAGGATCTCCTCATTCCGAGAATTTTTGAAGCTGATGCACAGATATTTGAAACGAGTTCTCGCCATTTACCATCACTAGAGAGTGTGATTCCAAGGTGTTTATGAGATTCAACAAATTGAGCTTGAACATCGTCAAACATCAAGTTAGGATGATTAACGGATTTGTTAAAGAAGTGCATAGCAACAGTTTTTGCGGGATTGAATGTCACTAGCCATTGATTAGCCCAAATAGATATCATTTGTATGTCATGATTCAAGATGCCTTCTACATCCGATATATCAGTTGCTGAACACGCAAGAGAAGTATCATCTGCGCGAAATGCTTAATAGATTGTCAACGACGTCGTTCACATAAATAAGAAAGAGTAATGGACCGAGAACAGAGCCCTGTGGAACGCCCGCATTAATTGACCTTTGGTTTGACCTGGTGGTATTTAATATGACAGATTGTTTGCGGGACGCAAGATATTTGGTTATCCAGTTCAGTAATGGGCATTGCACACCTAATTGTTGAAGTTTAAATATTAATCCTCTATGCCAGACCCCTTTAAAAGCTTTTGAAATGTCGCAGAATACCATACAGAGATTTTGCTTTTTGTCGAAGGTTGTAACAATTTGTTGGTATATTTCAAGTAGCTGGTGGACCGTCGAGTGACCTCGTAAAAACCCGGATTGTTTTTCATATAGTAAATTATTGAAATGAGGCTAATTAAATAAATGTTTGTATACACATCTTTCCATCACTTTACCGACACAACTGAGAAGGGGTATTGGGCGTTAATTTTCTACAGAAGATTTGTCACCCTTTTTGAATAAAGGGTAAACAATCGACTCTTTCCATTGGTTTGGAAATATATGTGAATTTAAAGATTTGTTAAAAAGCATACAAAGTGGTTTAACTATAGATTGTTTTGTAGCTTTTAGGAGTTTGTGGCTAATTTGGTCTGGCCCTATCGCTTTGTTTATATCTAAGGAACCTATGATACTGTCAATATCTGATTCAGAAATGTGTATTTCACTAAGTATGCTGTTCGTTTTAAGTGAAAAGTTTGGTAGAGAAGCGTTTGTCTCATCAACAGTAGAAATAGAAGTGAAATATTTGTTAAGACATTCGGCTTTATCCTTATCACTATAAAATATAAATTCGTTGTCGCCTTCAACACATTTTAAAATGGGTATAGATTGTGATTTTTTATTCATATTCATTAAATTCCGAAGGTGTTTCCAATATTTGCTAGGATTATCCATTCGGTATTGGGATAACGATTCATCTAGATTAGTGAAAAAGCGTTCTCTTGCAACTTTTTTAGAATTATTTACTTTATTTCTTAGTTTTTTTTATATTTAAGCCAGTCGTTTTGTCCTCCTTGTCTAATTGCACTTGTCTTTTGTCTGTCACGTTGTCTTGAAAGTCTTCTAATTTCAGAGTCGTACCAAGGTTTATCTGTCGGACGAATTGTTATCTCTTTTGATGGAATACATTTCGAAGATAAACCGAGTAAAATGTCTGAAAACTTTTCACAGGCTTGGTCGATGTCCGAAGTTGAAATGAAGTCCCAGTTTTCGTTGTCAATTAAATTATTCAAGTTATCAAAGTTGGTTCTATCATAAAACCATACTTTTCTTTTCAAAGTTGGAGAATGGACACCCAGGAATTCAATAAAAACAAATGTTGCCTTGTGGTCACTGATATTATTTTGAATATCTAAAGTGTCAGCATGTAGTACGTTCAGAGAAGAAGATACGAGCACAGGGTCGAGCAAGGTAGATGAGTGAGCCGTAATACGTGTAGGTATATTAATAACATTTTTAAAATTATTTAAGGACATAATATTATTAAGACAGTATTCTCTAGAGTTGAGTAAATCCTGATTTAAATCCCCTACTATAACCACATTTAAATTTGATTCAAGGGCTCTTTCTAAGGAGACGTTGAAATTGTTCCAATATACAACTGGTGTACCGGGAGGGCGATATACAGTACACAAAAGAAATGATGTGAATTTGTACTTAACTTCGACCTAGATAGCGTGTACTGTATTAAGTTCTAAATCGTGTCTACGTTTCGAAATATAAGAATTCGGCACACAAATAAGGATTTCACTAGAATTTGCGGTGGACGATCGATATACTACCATTATCGTTCTCTACAAGTCTTGGTTGTTGTGGGCCGGGATTGGTTTCAATATCACCAGAAAGAATCAAGGATAACGCGATAAAAGTTTTCATAACGAGAATCAGAGTATAGCTTAAAATATATTTTGAGTTTATTACAAATTCATCTCGCGCTATTCTAAGGAAAGAATGAATTAAAGATAAAAGAAGATTCAAGGGGTTTATAACATACCGATATTGTCTGTGACAAGAATGGGTACTTGCATGAAAATTTCCGATAGCCGCGCGCCAGGCAACTATATCACTACCTACGGTAGTTTAAATGGGTATAAACAATATCTGACACACGGATATCGGAAATTCAAAGGGATCTCATGAGCACGAGGCACTACTGACAGAGGACTGCATGCAATCACAAAAAAACTAACATTATATAAAAGAAGAAGTGAAATAAATGTGTAGAACAATAAAAAGAGTAGTCCAAATAGTGAAAAAAGCAAACGCGAAAAAGCAATGTTTTGGTTAATGTCAAGAAAAACTGACATAGATCTTAAAAGGTGGTCGGAAATATTAAGAGGTTATTTAACATGATCGTGTACAATACTGAATTCTATTGGATGAGTACCCTGCAGAACCAGTCTATATTTGACGAGGCGATAGCCGAGTCAAAATATAGACTGGTTCTGCAGGGTACGAATCCAATGAATTCAGTATTGTACTCGATCATGTTAAATGACATCTTTATTTCACACCATACACTGAAAGTTCCACAATTAACGATTCGCGACATTTGAGAGAGACATAGGAAATAGATCCAAAATGATCCGGGTAAGGGCGTCAAATGCAAGTCATTATGGACATGTTGAAATTGAAACAAACATTTGTTCTAAAAATAGAATTCCACGTGAAATGTTTATTTCATGCGTCAAGTCGATAAGTGCTTACTGATTATAATATGTAATTAACATAAAACAGGTTGACTACCCTTCGTCGCTTGAAATATACATTTTCATGTGAAAAATCGATAGACAATGTAACAAATGAAGTAATCAAGAATCTTCTCAAGATCAAACTTATTTTAATACCTCCGAACAGAGGGTTTGATACATTGAAAAGGCTGCCAAAAGTGGTGATATCTATATTCGGGACTGCAGCCTCGCTTTCATCGTACAATATAGCTTGCCTCACTTTCATCGTACAATATAGGTTGTCTCGTTTTGGAATAAAATCCGTATTGCACAGTAGCCTCGTTCTGGTTGTACAATATGGATCTAGATATTTCACTCTCACGTGATGCAAAATAAGCAATGTCATTGGTCTAAATTATTTAGGTGTGAAATAATATAAATTACATTATGAGAATAAAACGTTTATCATACTAACTAAAGCCGAGCACGTTCTAGTTACAAACGCTCGTGTTCAATTCGAGAAGCTATAACTTGTATTATTAGGACTTGTTTTTAATTCATTAACACACACACATACATGTACATGTACATACACACATACACATACTTGTATAGACTCATGATCACACATATACATACATACATACATACATACATACATACATACATACATACATACATACATACATACATACACCTACTTACATTTATATATATATATACACGCACATACATGCACATATATACATGTAAATGTTTTAAGAGGTCTTTTTCACTATCACTACTTATATGAGATGGTGTTATTAGTTTACAAAAGTACATATTTTACCTATAGAACGTTTACAAAAGTCACAATGTGTATTTTACACACATTGTGAGAAGACGTGTAAAAGCTTAGAACTATCCTCAAACAATGCAATTGTTCATATCCCATAAAACAACAATATAATTATATAAACGCCTCCTACAGGTAAACTTTACTAATATAACATATGGAGGGCCAAAAATATCATAAAAGCCAAGAGTATTAGAGCGATTTACAACAGTTTTGCACATCGATGAATAAAGTATATACGAAAGTGCTCGTGCACATCTATCTCGACAAAGCATGAATACACCGCTCCCCAATATTTATTGTGTCGGAAGCTACTAATCAGAATAACACTTTCTGAATAGACTTTTGAAATTACATATGCATATGTTTGTCTGTTAGAATCTTAAACTTGTATACAAAATGATAGATAATGTTTGGATTCTTTAATTATGTTAAACGTTAGGTAAAGATTCGCAAAGTTATTTGTTGGTGTCAAGAAACTATCATCGCCCATCGCCCCCAACGCGAAATCGATCTCAGACGCCCCACTCTAGATTGTCTATCTTTACGCGTATAAGCGTGAGTGAGACGCCAAAAATCAAACCCACACAGTATACGATAGGAGATGACTGCTTCCGGAGACCAAAATTTGAACTTATATTTACCAGAAGAGTAACTAGTTAACCATTATCCTGTGGACTTAAGTTCAAGAAAAAAAATCAATTTCAAAAAAGTACTTAATCGGATGGCTCTAGGCTTTTCAACATTAATTAGGTAGGAATCAGGCAGTGTAGACCAAGACCCGACTGCACGTCTGTCGGCAGGCGGAACTTAGTCCACACCGTCCGTCTAAGCATTGTTTGAATAAACGATGAGAATTAACCTAGTTTTACCAAGCAAACGTGTTTTAATATAAGAAAAGTAGCTTATATGAATAGCCCACTCGATATTTTTAATTAATAGAGAATAAATGATCACTGTTTGAACGAAGAAGACTTCCAAACAGTCCTCGAGAATAATTTGATAAAAATTATAACAAATTGTTTAATGCAAGACTATTCAAATTAGATATATACATTTTAGGCACATACACCAGTCTAACAGAACTAAAACAGTAAAGTATACTGTTGTTCAAAAGAAGTTATGGCAGTAAAATGTATTCCCTCACAATGTTTAAGTCTGCAAGTGTTTCCACTCTATGGACTTTTGATTTTAAGTCCTTTATCATGATTGTTCCATCCTTTGTCCATGCACCCGATATCAGTTTGTCTTTCAACATTTTCCTGGCTTGGTAGAAGATTTGATCACGCGTTACAGTTAAATCCTCGTTTAGATAGACATCTTTGTACCCACAATCTTTAAGATCCTTAAGTTTTGTTTTGTTACTCATCATTTTTTGGCGGGATCTGTAACTGACAAATTTGATTATTATATCTCTCGGTTTTGTCCCACTATTAGGCTTACCTAGGCGATGAGCGCGATCAACTTCTTCCAGTGCTAGATCAGACTCAATTGCAGCAGCAACTTGCATTACCTTATCATCGATTGTTTCACCATCAGTCTCGGGTATTCCTGAAAGACGCAAGCAATTACGCCTGCTGTATTGTTCACTTTTGTCAGCCTTGTTTTCAAGTGCACTTACTCTGGACTTTAGACTTTTGTTTTCTTCCTCAAGATTGGTTATTTTAGTTTGAAGACCTGCAATAACGCCATTAACTACACCAGTAACAATATCAGACACATTTTCATGCAGAGATTTTTTCACCGCATCCGTTATCTGCGCAATAAGATCCTCGGTGATTGATACTGACACAATTGGCCCTTCCTCCGAAATCCCTGTATCTGTGGGACCAGCAGACATTTTAGCAACAGTATTTTTATATTTCTTCAAGTCACTTTGATCAAGAGGAGAAGACAAATGACGTTATTTCGTAGGCTCGTGTTGTTTAGGGGTAGAACTACTATGCATCCTTTGTAAATTCGATCAGTATAGTTTTTGGATTGCTCGTGCGTCACAGGTGTATTGGGTATCGATATATGCTTTACTCACCCTTAACAATTCACGCGTGAACAATTTAAATCTATGCAGCCCGAATTCTCACATCAAAACTACGTTTAAGTTTATAATTTCATGGAATATACTATTATTCTTATATCCGGTACATACTTGTGATACTATAGTCCATCCACTATTCTCAACACGCCTCTTAACTTGCGAAAATTCTAATTTCTTCCGACACCAAAAAATATGCTACCTGTCCATAACCGGAACCGGAAGTCAATTTACATGTCTGGAGATAAATAGACGATCCGAGCCAATTGCTGTCATGGTGTCATTTTTCCAGCCGGTAGTAAATCGTCATGAACCCGGGAAGACACGATAATGTTTTACAATGCAACGAATTATTTATACGTTTTTCAATGATTTTTTTTCTCCAAAACTGAATATGCGTAAAGCTTCTCATGATAGACCATAATTCTAAGAAGCGACATACCGTCAAATATTTTTTCGAAAAAAGTCAGACGCTAACAGTCACAATATATGCACGTAAAATTGCGCTCGGAAAAAAAACTAGCCTTTTTATATGTGACCTGTCAGGCAAAATGCACTATCTAGAAAGCTAAGATGATATTTACAAAGGAGGGGGGGGGTTGCATAAATCAATTAGAGGACCCTGAAACTAAAAAAAACCATAATCACTACTTTGCGCGAGATATATTTCAAATTCATATTTTAAATACACGTACAACTATATGAGGTAGTTTTAGTTTCGTACTTTCATATAACAACTATATACATGTATTCATCTTGAAGTGCTCTTTTGTATGCCGCAATTTGTTAATTCTGGAACTTTTAGTGAATGGTGTGGTATAAAGATGTCACATGGTCGAGTAAAATACTGAATTCGTTCCTTGCAAAACCAGTCTATATTTGGCTCGGCTGTCGTCGCATCAAATATAGACTGGTTCTGCAGGGTACTCATCCAATAACATTCAGTATTGCACTCGATGATGTTAAATAAGCTCTTTTTATTCTACTTCTCTTTTGAAAGTAGAAAAAACAATATTGTCAAGTTTATTATTTCAGGATGGGTATAAGACACATCTTTGTCTTCGTTGTTGTGTGTTCGGTTCTGTGCGATGCAAAAGGAAAGCCCGAATGTACTAAGGGGATTGTTTGTATTGGAATGTGCGTATTGGAAACCGGAGAATACGGCTACTGCGATCCATTTGCATTCACGCCATGTGTGTAAGTACGACGTTTTCCGTTATTTTTTACCTGCACAGGTGTGTCCCCACTCATTTTGTTTAAAAATTATTATGCCAAAAACAACTCTTTAGACCCTCGGAAAGCACAAATGAAAAATGCCTTTCATAAAGCGTATGACCAAAGAACTAGATGATGACCCAAAAATACTGTACATACGTCTGAGGTACTTTCTGGGAAGGTCCGAGCGATGTTCCAGATGTATATGCTCTATCTTCGCATGCCCACTGTGTGTTCTTTTTACGCGTACAGAATAGAACTTACAGTTGGCATCACCCTAGGGTAGTGAAGGTTATAGTCCGTTTGAATTCTTTGTGGACCAACATTTCGCCGAGGATATCAGACTAGAATTTATGAGCAGGCGAATAATAACGGTACAAATTACGAGATATCTAAGTTTAAGATGACATGACCGTCGATATGCTAATTAGAACGTCCAAATAAGGAATAGTGGCCATGTCTTCTGCCAAATGTTTAGTAAAAAAAACAAATGTTTTTACTATATGTTTACATTTTCTTACTATAGTTGTATTTTCAAAATTGAGCTCTGGCGTAGGCGCTTGAAGTCGGGTACTTGAAAAAGGCATATAATATGAATTAAATCTGACCCCTTCACTTCAATTATGAAAGTACATGTATGAGTAAACCTTACGATTTAAGAAAAGCAATAACTTCATTTGAAATGTACCTTGTTAGTTTTGTTACAAGTTATTAAAACATGATTTATCTATATCGAAGACATGGCACGGTTTTCTAAAGGTTAAAAGGAGATTTCACGGCTGCCATCACAAAATCTACCTTTACTAAACGGCCTTTATTACCCCAAGTGTTTAAAAGCCGACAGTGCGAAAATGTTAACATTAACTAGATAGACAAAACCATTACTTTGAAATCATTTTATTTTCAAAACTACTTTTTGGAAGGGTATTCAGCTGAAATTAAGATTAAGATTAAAATTTACAATAATCAAATCCTTCATACAAATACAATTTTATGTACTTGTTGAAAAGGTTTGTCAATATAGAAGTCAAACGGACTAAAGATGTGTCTTAGTATTGAGGTTATAAAGCGATTTCTTGTATTTATTTTATTTTTTTTAGTTTTTGTCTTCTGTAGAAATTCTGAAAATGTGATAGTTTGAGCGCGTAAATGGTTGGATTGTAAACCCATTATAGGGATTTATAGAGAGTGGTCCTGGAATACCACATTTATTAAACAAGTCATCTATTAACAAATAAAAACGGGGCTTTGTCCACCTTTTTTTACCTGTTTAAGATGATGAGTTCAATAAACTTGTCATTTTGGTGGCATAAATTCTATATTGTATGTTTATTATTATGACCAAAATTTGCGAAATAAATTAATTTCGAGAAATTGTTAATTATTATTTTTTATCATGCAATGAAGCCTGTATTGACCTGATATCACCTGCCTGATAACATGATAATGATGATATCAGACAGTCTATTTTAGAAACAATTTGCACATACTTTCACTTGAATTTCTTTGATTTCTAAGTCTTTTTTTTATAATTATGCGCTGAAAAAATGATAAACAGAATAACATGTAAGTGTCTTCAAATATCAATGTTATTCTCTATATTTTTTTTCCGTATTCATGCCCTCCTTTCTATAGTTAAAAACTCGTTCCTCTCGCTTATTCCAAATTATTTCCAAATCATTCACAATGTAAATTTTGCGATGTCTTAACTTTTATCTTTCTCAATCTGATATTTAATTTCAGGTGTAATAAGATTCCACCTCATAGAGCATATTTTAAAGTCCCTTCCAAAGCTCAACGCAAGGATATATCCGAATTTCAGACAAAGGCCACGCTAAAGAACACAGACAAGGCACACAAAAAGAATCTACTAAACACGCACTTGCAGTTCCTATCTAACAAACACACTAACCACTCATCTAAAGCACAGTATATGCACCCAGTTAAAACACTCTCGAAGTCCGCATCAAAAATCAAAGCAAAGTACCCATCTTAATTACTTCTGAATAAACAGTCTGATGCTCACATAAAACACCCATCTTGATTAAAAACGACGAGCTCATCTAAAACACTCACAAAACAACCACCAAATGGACACACGAAGAGAGATGTGTAAATAAATTGCTGTAGCAGCCAAAGGCGCCCTGTTTAAACAATCGTCTGTAATTCTATGATCGGGGGGGGGGGGGGGGGGGGGTCAACATGAACAATTCTGTGAATACATATGGCTTTCGATACGAACTGTTTTTTAGACTACAAAAAGTAGTTATTATCATTTTTTTTTTTTTTTTCAATTTAACAGACGAAGCGTATAATACAGGGTTCTTGCCCTGGCAGGGCGGAGCCAAAGTATCGGGTTCATACATTTAAGGTTAAGGTTAATCAGCTTTTATCTATAATTACTCGGTTAAATAGAATGTGAGCATACTCTAATTCGTAGGTTGGTAACCAAATCCTCGTAACTTTCGCTTGGACAAGCTAAAGTTACGATGACTGGGTAATCTAACTACGAAAGGTTTTCGTATTGGTAACCAAATCACCGTAACTTCCTCTTTGACAAGCTGAAGTAACGATGACTTGGTAATCCAACGATGAAAGGTTTTCACCTTCACTCAGAGCGCTTATTCTTTTGGTTTTGAGATACATTTATTTACACGCGTTCACACCAAATGCCTACTTACTTTTGGAAGAACCCAAGATATTAAAGTCGGCTTATTACGTCACTGCAAGGCCACGGCGTGTAAAGTGAATAATAACGCAGAATAATGAAAGACACGTATCCCTCATCAGGTTCTAATAGACAACTTCTTTAAGCACTCATCTAACATATTTTCCTAGTGTTACGTATTATCAGTACTTTGATTGAATTTATGTAACCATCTCATGAATAACGGTCACCTTTCATCAGCACTTTAATAAAAAATTAAGGGGTGACCACCTCATGATCACATAGATAATCATCTAAAGTATGCATGCGCAGAGAGGACGCCCATATGACCGGAATTACTTGTTGGTGGATATAAACACGATTAAATAATACCATAACAAGATCGGACCCGAACATGGAAAGTCTTTATTGTAATAAAAGATGTATAAACCTTTGTAAAACACATTTTTAAACAAAAGTGAAGTTGTTGTAAATTAAAAAAAAATAAAAAAAGATCCCCCTTTTTATATTCCAACTGTTGAGCATTACTTTGCGACGCCCTTCTAGAACGAAAGTAGCACCGGCCTGGACTGGGATCAGTAGTATCGAGGTTGGAAGATTTAAATGATGTCACTACAGTCGAAACCGTGGTCATTCGAACGGGTTTCTGGTTAACTTGGATCGATGCCGAGTTCCACATGAACTTGTCCTTAAAGTCGCAAGGTAAAATCTTCATGATTAACGATCACGTAGTAACATCCTTATGATTATTAATCACCGGAACAAACAACCATTTGATAAAAGATAACGTGTCTACAGCCACGAAGAAACAACCTTAACAAAAGATTATAGGGGAAAACCTGAGGAGCTATATTTCGTATTTACAATAAAGCTTGTGCGAGTTCTAAGGGAACCCGGGTATTTGATTTGGTAACGTTCATCCCGGGGTCCTGAGTTATTACCATTTGAGGATAAACTTCAGACATGAATCGAAGACTGTTTAGAAAAGTCTTCAGTTCCTATCTTAAGTTCATTTCGAAATGGTCCTTCAGACTAACATCAGATAATATTAGTGTCCTGGCTACTTCTTTGCGAGTCATAGACTCCAAACACCTATTTCCCTTAAGGTAGTGGATCCGTAATAGTTTTGCAATGTCTCATAAGTATTGAACATTCACAGTATTAACCGAGGTTTCCAAATGATTTTCATTTGGAAACCTCGGTTAACATTGTGAAAGAATATGTGTTCCGAAATGTTGCGGAACTATTACGGGTCCACTTCCTTAAAACCATGTCAAAATTTGTATGTTTTGACTCCCCTTACTGAAATACTGGATCTGACTTTATATTTAGTTGATAAAATAAAAAGATGTACAGTAATCATCGGGTACTCGAATACACGTGGGTAACGAGATCTCGGATAGTCCAATCGGGAATCCTCGGCGATTCTACGGAATAGACCTCGGGAATAATACGGGCGCAGCCATGAACGCGCGTTATTTCTCACGTGGGTTTGCATGACGTCACAAATATCAACGATCCCGCTACGGATGACGTTGCATAAAACAAAATCAACGTAAGAATAAAAGAGGGCATATTATAATTTAATGACAAAACGCAGTTGTCATCAAATTATAATTTAACCAAAAGATATCCATAGACGGTCGGAAAGAATTAACAAAATGTCATTTTCTTCAAGCGTATTAAATGACCGAAATACCACCAGAAGCCGAATTACCTAAAAACGACCCAAAATTACTACACTTACGTCCGAGGTACTTTCCAGTTTACGGAAAAGTCCGAGTGATGTTCCGAAAGCGGATACTCTAGTACAAATTTTTTACTCGTCCCAGCTCTAGTTTACACCCTTATTATTCGTAATCACGAATTTCGAACCTCATAATTACCGATTACGAGGAAACTGTTTCGTTGTTCACGAACATTTTACAATAATCTCATAATGAACGAACTCAAATATACAACATAATGATTCACGATTTCTCGCTACCAAAACCCATGATGAAATACACGTGTTAATAATCTTGTCATGTACGACCACGGTAGAAATAGGGTAGAAATTGCATGGTGAACGATGAGTGTCCTGGCTACTTTTTTCGAATCATAGACTCAAAAAACATACTTCCCTTAAAACCAAGACAAAATTTGTATGTTTTGACTCCCCTTACTGAAATACTGGATCTGACTTTATATTTAGTTGATAAAATAAAAAGATGTACAGTAATCATCGGGTACTCGAATACACGTGGGTAACGAGATCTCGGATAGTCCAATCGGGAATCCTCGGCGATTCTACGGAATAGACCTCGGGAATAATACGGGCGCAGCCATGAACGCGCGTTATTTCTCACGTGGGTTTGCATGACGTCACAAATATCAACGATCCCGCTACGGATGACGTTGCATAAAACAAAATCAACGTAAGAATAAAAGAGGGCATATTATAATTTAATGACAAAACGCAGTTGTCATCAAATTATAATTTAACCAAAAGATATCCATAGACGGTCGGAAAGAATTAACAAAATGTCATTTTCTTCAAGCGTATTAAATGACCGAAATACCACCAGAAGCCGAATTACCTAAAAACGACCCAAAATTACTACACTTACGTCCGAGGTACTTTCCAGTTTACGGAAAAGTCCGAGTGATGTTCCGAAAGCGGATACTCTAGTACAAATTTTTTACTCGTCCCAGCTCTAGTTTACACCCTTATTATTCGTAATCACGAATTTCGAACCTCATAATTACCGATTACGAGGAAACTGTTTCGTTGTTCACGAACATTTTACAATAATCTCATAATGAACGAACTCAAATATACAACATAATGATTCACGATTTCTCGCTACCAAAACCCATGATGAAATACACGTGTTAATAATCTTGTCATGTACGACCACGGTAGAAATAGGGTAGAAATTGCATGGTGAACGATGAGTGTCCTGGCTACTTTTTTCGAATCATAGACTCAAAAAACATACTTCCCTTAAAACCAAGACAAAATTTGTATGTTTTGACTCCCCTTACTGAAATACTGGATCTGACTTTATATTTAGTTGATAAAATAAAAAGATGTACAGTAATCATCGGGTACTCGAATACACGTGGGTAACGAGATCTCGGATAGTCCAATCGGGAATCCTCGGCGATTCTACGGAATAGACCTCGGGAATAATACGGGCGCAGCCATGAACGCGCGTTATTTCTCACGTGGGTTTGCATGACGTCACAAATATCAACGATCCCGCTACGGATGACGTTGCATAAAACAAAATCAATGTAAGAATAAAAGAGGGCATATTATAATTTAATGACAAAACGCAGTTGTCATCAAATTATAATTTAACCAAAAGATATCCATAGACGGTCGGAAAGAATTAACAAAATGTCATTTTCTTCAAGCGTATTAAATGACCGAAATACCACCAGAAGCCGAATTACCTAAAAACGACCCAAAATTACTACACTTACGTCCGAGGTACTTTCCAGTTTACGGAAAAGTCCGAGTGATGTTCCGAAAGCGGATACTCTAGTACAAATTTTTTACTCGTCCCAGCTCTAGTTTACACCCTTATTATTCGTAATCACGAATTTCGAACCTCATAATTACCGATTACGAGGAAACTGTTTCGTTGTTCACGAACATTTTACAATAATCTCATAATGAACGAACTCAAATATACAACATAATGATTCACGATTTCTCGCTACCAAAACCCATGATGAAATACACGTGTTAATAATCTTGTCATGTACGACCACGGTAGAAATAGGGTAGAAATTGCATGGTGAACGATGAGTGTCCTGGCTACTTTTTTCGAATCATAGACTCAAAAAACATACTTCCCTTAAAACCAAGACAAAATTTGTATGTTTTGACTCCCCTTACTGAAATACTGGATCTGACTTTATATTTAGTTGATAAAATAAAAAGATGTACAGTAATCATCGGGTACTCGAATACACGTGGGTAACGAGATCTCGGATAGTCCAATCGGGAATCCTCGGCGATTCTACGGAATAGACCTCGGGAATAATACGGGCGCAGCCATGAACGCGCGTTATTTCTCACGTGGGTTTGCATGACGTCACAAATATCAACGATCCCGCTACGGATGACGTTGCATAAAACAAAATCAACGTAAGAATAAAAGAGGGCATATTATAATTTAATGACAAAACGCAGTTGTCATCAAATTATAATTTAACCAAAAGATATCCATAGACGGTCGGAAAGAATTAACAAAATGTCATTTTCTTCAAGCGTATTAAATGACCGAAATACCACCAGAAGCCGAATTACCTAAAAACGACCCAAAATTACTACACTTACGTCCGAGGTACTTTCCAGTTTACGGAAAAGTCCGAGTGATGTTCCGAAAGCGGATACTCGAGTACAAATTTTTACTCGTCCCAGCTCTAGTTTACACCCTTATTATTCGTAATCACGAATTTCGAACCTCATAATTACCGATTACGAGGAAACTGTTTCGTTGTTCACGAACATTTTACAATAATCTCATAATGAACGAACTCAAATATACAACATAATGATTCACGATTTCTCGCTACCAAAACCCATGATGAAATACACGTGTTAATAATCTTGTCATGTACGACCACGGTAGAAATAGGGTAGAAATTGCATGGTGAACGATGAGTGTCCTGGCTACTTTTTTCGAATCATAGACTCAAAAAACATACTTCCCTTAAAACCAAGACAAAATTTGTATGTTTTGACTCCCCTTACTGAAATACTGGATCTGACTTTATATTTAGTTGATAAAATAAAAAGATGTACAGTAATCATCGGGTACTCGAATACACGTGGGTAACGAGATCTCGGATAGTCCAATCGGGAATCCTCGGCGATTCTACGGAATAGACCTCGGGAATAATACGGGCGCAGCCATGAACGCGCGTTATTTCTCACGTGGGTTTGCATGACGTCACAAATATCAACGATCCCGCTACGGATGACGTTGCATAAAACAAAATCAACGTAAGAATAAAAGAGGGCATATTATAATTTAATGACAAAACGCAGTTGTCATCAAATTATAATTTAACCAAAAGATATCCATAGACGGTCGGAAAGAATTAACAAAATGTCATTTTCTTCAAGCGTATTAAATGACCGAAATACCACCAGAAGCCGAATTACCTAAAAACGACCCAAAATTACTACACTTACGTCCGAGGTACTTTCCAGTTTACGGAAAAGTCCGAGTGATGTTCCGAAAGCGGATACTCGAGTACAAATTTTTACTCGTCCCAGCTCTAGTTTACACCCTTATTATTCGTAATCACGAATTTCGAACCTCATAATTACCGATTACGAGGAAACTGTTTCGTTGTTCACGAACATTTTACAATAATCTCATACTGAACGAACTCAAATATACAACATAATGATTCACGATTTCTCGCTACCAAAACCCATGATGAAATACACGTGTTAATAATCTTGTCATGTACGACCACGGTAGAAATAGGGTAGAAATTGCATGGTGAACGATGAGTGTCCTGGCTACTTTTTTCGAATCATAGACTCAAAAAACATACTTCCCTTAAAACCAAGACAAAATTTGTATGTTTTGACTCCCCTTGCTGAAATACTGGATCTGACTTTGTATTTAGTTGATAAAATAAAAAGATGTACAGTAATCATCGGGTACTCGAATACACGTGGGTAACGAGACCTCGTATACTCCAATCGGGAACCCTCGGCGATTCTACGGAATAGACCTCGGGAATAATACGGGCGCAGCCATGAACGCGCGTTATTTCTCACGTGGGTTTGCATGACGTCACAAATATCAACGATCCCGCTACGGATGACGTTGCATAAAATAAAATCAACGTAAGAATAAAAGAGGGCATATTATAATTTAATGACAAAACGCAGTGTATTACCGCGTTTTGTCATCAAATTATAATATAACCAAAAGATATCCATAGACAGTCGGAAAGAATTAACAAAATGTCATTTTCTTCAAGCGTATTAAATGACCAGAGTACCACCAGAAGCCAAATTACCTAAAAAACGACCCAAAATTACTACACTTACGTCCGAGGTACTTTCCAGTTTACGGAAAAGTCCGAGTGATGTTCCGAATGCGGATACTCGAGTGCAAAATTTTTTACTCGTCCCAGCTCTAGTTTACACCCTTATTATTCGTAATCACGAATTTCGAACCTCATAATTACCGATTACGAGGAAACTGTTTCGTTGTTCACGAACATTTTACAACAATCTCATAATGAGCGAAATCAAATATACAGCATAATGATTCGCGATTTCTCGCTAACAACACCCATGATAAAATACACGTGTTAATAATCTTGTCATGTACGACCACGGTAGAAGCCGCCACCATAGCGCAGTTGGTTAGGCATAAGACTTCCAATCTGGAAGTCAAGGGTTCGATCCCCGTTGGCGGCAAATATCCTTTCCGACGTTTGTCTCTCACCAATGGGTAGATAATCGTAAACCTATGTGAGATAGCAGGCGGAGGCTAGAAAAGGGTGTAATTGTAGTACAGGTGAAAGAAATACCAGGATCTATTGTTAGGTGCTCCGGCCGCCGCGATATAACTGCGAAATTACTGAAAGCGGCGTAAACCCCATTCAAACAAACAAAACGGTAGAAATAGGGTAGAAATTGCATGGTGAACGATTACGGAATTGGAACACAACAAATCACGATTATTTGGACATAACCCCGCTATTAAAAGCATAGTATTACGTGGGTGAACAACATGGTAAACGCTATTTGCTTAAATCTTGAAGATGAGCGATCACTCAGTAAAACCTCAAAATTGGCGATCATATGATAAAACTTGAAATTAGATCGTTATCATTTAGTTACACTTAAAAAAGTTGAAACAGCCTAATAACTAACAAAAACATCCTATTACATCCTAGGGTCATGCCGTAGACTACATTTATCGACCATGGGGCAATTTGCTAGCGTTTTTATATATATATATATATATATATATATATATATATATATATATATATATATATATATATATATATATATATATATATATATATATATATATATATATATATATATATATATATATATATATATATATATATATATATATATATATCCGTTAAGTATTGTAAATAACAATACGGATATCAATATCGGGAAAAAAGAAAACTATGAAGGAATCTGCCAAATTACATCATTTAATCGTAAAAAAACTCAACCGGTTTCACATATAATATGATCTTCAGGAGTTATACTGTATCAATGACGACGTTACATGGTAACGACGTTAACGTAACGTCATTTAAAAGGGACGTTACTCTATAATATTTTTACTGAACGTTACATTATGAATTACCGTTCCTGAGGTAAGGAATATTAATTTTTTTCATTTTCTGTTTAACTTGGGTTGAAAAAGTTTTATGAAATAGTTTTCTTTGAGCTTTCTCATTATACTATTGTCAGTTTTCATTTTGTACATTGGGAAAATTTTAAAATTTGGTGAAATAGTTCCCGCGCATTTCGAGATATGTTCACTCATTTGAAGGATTCTCAATCTTGGTTCTCGTATCTGTTGTTTGTGAACAGTGACCCTTTTTCGTAGGTAGTCCCCAGTTTCGCCTATGTATTCTTCGTTACAGCCAGAGCATCTTATAACATAAATCACGTTTTGTACATCGCATGATACACGAGATCTTATGTAAAATTCTTTTCCGCATTTGAAGTCGAATTTCTGTCCCGTTATGAGATGGATACAAAGGCCACAATTTGGTCTGGCACATTTTTCTACGATTGGTTCTTCTGGGTTGTCTTCAAACCGCGCCCTAGTTAATAATTTCTTCAAATTCGGAGGTTGTCTTTTGCTTTTGATGATTTTGTTTTCTTGGATAATTTTGCCCATTGTCTCATCATTTTGTAGTATTGATATATTATCCTGGATAATTTTAAAGAATTCGATATTTTTTCGGATTATATGTTGATACGTACGGTATACTTGGTTTATCTTCTCTTTCTTTGGTTTCTAATAAGTCTTTCCTCTGAATTTTCATGGCTTTGTTCAGACCATTTTCAATTAATGAAGTCGGATATTTTTGGGACCTCAAGTATGTCTTAAGTTCTTCCATCCTTTGTTGCAGTGTAGTTTTGTTTGATATTATAGTGCATAGGCGTCTGGCTAGACAAAACGGAATATTTTCTTTAGTATGCTTTGGATGGCAAGAATTGAAGAGAAGATATTGTTTGCTGTCCGTTGGTTTATAGTAAATATCTGTATGTATTTCTGTATTTGATTTTATAACTAGGACGTCTAAGAATGGTAGTTGTTTTGGGCTTGTATTAATTGTGAATTTCAGATCATTGTGAAGTTGAGCTAATAAATCTTCTAAGACATGTAAGTCATTGGTTGATCTATTCCATAAGATGAAGATGTCATCCAGAAAACGTTTCCAATTATCTTCGAAGTAATTCTGGAACGCTTCGTCGAATCTAATACCAACAAGTGTGTACAATTTTTCCTCTAAATAACCCAGGACAAGCGTAGCATATATTGGGGCGAACTTTGTACCCATTGCGGTACCCTTCACTTGGCGGTAATATTTCC